>CAKNXH010054569.1:0-35852 GCA_932178445.1 Andricus quercusramuli
TCCGTTGCGCACTCGAGGCCTGACATTGTTCTCCAAGACTTCGAGAAGCGAACGATATTCGTGATCGAATTCTCGGCTCCGTCCGAATACAGCATCACTGCAAAGGAGAAAGAAAAAGAGGAGAGGAATCAAGACCTTAAAAGAGAGCTGCAACGACTGTACCCAAAATATTCGGTACGAGTAATTGTCCTTGTGATAGGTGCTCTCGGAGGTGCTAAATTATCACTGGTTCGTAACCTTAAAGCCATACCCGCGTGCCAAAAATATGCCAAGGCTCTTGCGAGATGGATGCAGAAAGCTGTCATCCTTGGGTCGCTTCGTGTCTTCAAGACACACGAGGGTTTCGCCGGCCTCTCGTTGTGATTTCGACGTGCCCTGTGACCACCCATCTCACGGATGTGAGACGTGGCCATAGGTGTATTTTACCGCGGTTCTACTGGGGGCTATTGACTTTTTTAATAATTATATATATATATATATATATATATATATATATATATATATAATTTAGTTTCATCTTGATTGAAAACCTAATCCTCGTCACTGTCCTCATTTATCACAGTTACACATTTTTTTTTGTGAATAAACTCCTAAAAATTTCTGCAGGCCTGATGATTCTCGACAAATATCGACCGTAAGCTAAACAGTACACTACCGTCGGAAATTGTAGTTACCGAGGGGTGGACCAATCTGATGTTCCTGGTTCACTCACTAAATATTCCCATATATTCTTTCAATATTCCCACATATTCTTGATATTCTTTATATTCCCAAATATTCTTGATATTCTTGATACTTCCAAATATTCCCTTATGTCCCTACATATTCCCAAATATCCCGAATTATTCCTAGATTCCCCGATTTCTTCCCTTCCGTTCACTGATTGTATTTGTATAGCTTTTTATTTGGTGCCTTTACATTTATTATGCAATTATTATAAATTGCACATAAATTGAATAATAATTCACCTGTAATATACAAGTTTAAAAGTTACTGACTTCGTATAACTAAAGGTCCATTAAGCTAGCACCTCCACAATCGAATTTTAGAATTTTTTATAGCTCAGAATTTTGGGCTTTTTTATGGCTTTTTCGGGGCCCAATTAAAACTGTTGGGCTCTTTTACTTTTTTCAAAAAATGAATTTTCTTGTGGAGGTGCTTAACATTGATAGATTCATACGTAAACGTGTTCATCCAGTTTCAAATCCTATTAAAATATTGTTTCATGTGTAAAATATTCATTCATGATTTTTTGACTAAGTCATATCTGCGTTGTGCCAAGGGGTTGATTTTTAACGTTAAGGGTTGGAGCCCAAAAATCGAAGTGGGTATTTTCAAGGAGCCCAAAAATCAGAGACTCTATCCACACTATAAAATTCCCAAAAAGATTATTTTTTGACAAAGTCATATCTATATTGTGCTAAGGGGTTGATTTTGAATGTTAAGGGTTGGAGCCCAAAAATCGGAGTGGGTATTTTCGAGGAGCCCAAAAAAAGCCCAAAAATATGCCTGGATTAAATTTGCGAAAAATTCAAATTTTTTGAAGAGGGTTGATTTTGGAGCTTAAGGGTTGTCGTGGGGAAATTTTTTTTGTGGATTCCAAGAGCCCAAAAAAGCCCAAAATTTTGGTGGAATTGCATTTTTATTATTTTGTGTTTTTAGGAAGTGGATGTGCTAGCTTAATGTAAGATAGCACCTCCACAAGAAAGTCGACTATTAAAAAAAAGTAAAGGAGCCCAAAAATTTTAATTGGGGGCCAAAAAAAGCCCTAAAAAAGCCAAAAATTCTGAGCTATGCGAAATTCTAAAATTCGATTGTTGAAGTGCTAGCTTAATGGACCTAATAACTAATTTTAGATTGTTAGTTTAAAATACTTCAAAATTCAAATTTTTTCAGTTTTAGTATATATTATTACTTTAATTTTGAAATTGTGTATTGTTTCATTATGACCGATTATGACGTGGAATTTTAAGGTTTTCTTTGATATTACTTAATTTCACATATCTTTTTTTTAATTAATAAAGTTTTAATGCTTAACTTTTAAATGGTCTAATCTCTAATCTGATCTGAGAGGCCGACAAAGCCGATGAATTCTAAAAAACATGTGATAGTTAATATTTCAACCAAGAAAAGATTTTTTATTTAAATCAAAAACAGTTGAATTGAAGAAAAGATGAAATTTCTACCAAAAGAGATAAACTTTCAAATCCAAGAAGGATTTTCCAGACAATAAAGAAAAAACTTCATACAAAGAGTTGAATTTTCAAGCCAGAAAGATAAGCTTTGTACAAGACAGTTTAATTTTCCACCAAATAGATGAATTTTCAACTAAAATTATGCACCTTGATACAAATGATTGTATTATATGAATATACTCAGGTATCAATGGGCCTCAGGAGGTGGAATATGTGAAAATGACAGTTTGTAATTTTTTACACTAAGATCCCCCAAATTTAAAAAAACTGAAACATTCACAGTAATAGCTCGTTGGGAGACTATTCTGTGATGAAAAGATCATGATTGTACTTGAGTTTTATCACACCCGAAAGTTCGAAAAAAAGAAGTTGAAAATTTGTTTGAGTTTGAATTTCCCGCCAAATTTTTTTCGAAAAAATCGTGCACGTTGAGAATGATTAAAAGAAGTCCTGGGCATTTTTTTAGATTTTTTCTAACGATAAAAACAGAGAAAAAACTAAAAAACAAAATGGGCGCTACCCCCACTAACGTATCCTGCATGGCGGCTAACAGTTTGAAATTTTGGAATTTTTTATTTTTTTATTTTATGCTTTAAAATGGCTGACTCAACATTTGATTCCCTTTGGGGGCATTTTTTGCATGCTTACCTGACTATACCCTTTGCAGCAAATAAAATTTAATCAATTCGAAAATGGCTTAATTTCAAATTTGTTTTACGTATTCAAGATCCTTAAGTTACATAAAACATGAATACCTGACAATAATTATTGTTGCCAATGGGACTGCAGAGAATTAAGGTAGACCTCTCTGTGTACCTGTTTGGCTCGGAAACCAAATGTTTCATTTTATCTCTCCGACTATCTTTTTCACGCATATTACATTCAGTGGGAAACAGAGTAAAAGAAAAGAAAAAAAGAGAAAGTTGGTTCCTGTCTTTCGGATCCTCGAAGAACACGTCGCGCGAATAACAAGATCAAGTTACCCTCTTGGAAGAGAAGTACGAAAACCATCGAGATATTTTAACGGCGGTCTTTTTCAAAGAGATGGAAGTGTTATCTATCCCTATTGATAATGGGCTTTATAAGGGAAAATAGTTGTGTATTAGTTATGAGAATTAAAAAAGCAAAAATTCGAAGCTTTGGAAGGCTTTATGGTTGCAAATTTGTGAATGTTTTTTACTTGCAATTATTGTCAAAGTGAAATATGAGGTAGTGGCCGTGCCAAAATAACTTATTCAAGATACGCCAAAAAGCTCGGTCCAATCCTATTTCGCTTACTTTTGCTTTTGCTGTGTCTTATTTTTGTAGGCCTTACACAGTAATACGCACAGAAAAAACTAGGAATTAAATTTTGTTTCAGGACATTCTCTGAAAAACTAATTTTGAAGTTCAGTTATGTTCACTATCTTGATCAATGTCAAAACTGAAAGACAATTGAATTGCTTTCAATATTCTTGTTGTTTAATTAGAACCAATTATGGTTCGTATTTGTTTCAGTACATTTTGACGACGTTTTTTTTTTGTTCAAAATGAAACATTTTTTCTGTCCAAGAATCGGATTTTCCAAAATAACCTAATTAAATTTTTTCTCTACATTAAGTAAGTCAATTAAATGTAACAATAAATTGATGTTGAATGCCGTGAGAAATATGTAGTATAGTACAATAAACAACTGGCAAGATTGTTCAAATTGTTTTGATCCTGAAAAGATCTACAAATTTGATTTGGACTAGTTTAGGATAAGACGCATAATTTTGTTTCCGTATTGAAAAATGCTATTGAAAATAAAAAATTGCACTTTCCTGCGGTACGAATACTTCCCAGATACTACTTTAGCTATTTGTATCGAAATTTCAGGAGAAAATTCCGAAAAGCGAATACATCCGATTATTTGAAACTCCGTATACCTAGGCATTTTTAGGTGCTAATGACGAATATGATAGAGGAAATAGGCGCACATTTGATGTTCAAGGTCAAAATCCCAAAAAACTATAAGAATATCATGTTTTTTCGCTTTATTTCAGTAAATAATAAAAAATTACAAAAAAGATTCAAATAGAAGTTGTAAATATTTTGCAAATTCACCCTCTTTTCGAACGTTTCGGGGGCGGGGAGCAGCCCTGTGATTAGGCACATAAATAATGTAGGTCACATCCCTACCACTTTCCAAGGTCTTGTGGGAGATGGTTCAGTTGAAGATATTACCCAGTTTAGCTGAAAATTATTCTTTTTTGTTACAAATGCAGCTGCTTCGTTTATATCTAAACTCCTATGTTAAAAATTAATTCTTTTTTGAAGATTCATAATTTTAATTTGAAATTCAACTATGTAGTTGAAAATTTGTTTTTGTAACGCACGGACGAAATGTTCGCTTTTCGAGGCATGTATTGCGTGCGGGAAGTGACCAATTCCAAAGCCGTTGTGAAAAGCAGTTATAAAAAGACTTTCTCTAGCTGCTGCGCTTGCGATCTTTGAGCAAGATTAATTTTTTCTAGCTGCTGCGCTTGCGCACTTCCAGCCAGATTACTTTTTCTTGCTGTTACGCTGGCGCATTTCGATTCAGATTTCCTTTCCAGGACTGCCGGAATAATAACCTCACTTCATTATGATTTGACGCTTGAGATACTGATTGTGAGTAGTGAATAGTGATTAGACAAACTCGACGTGATAATTTACCATAAATGGCCGATAAATTACCATCAATTACCGATAAATTACCGAAAATTTCAGACATTTTTGGATACCCAAAATGTCCGGAAATTGATCATTTTCCATAAATTTCCGGAAATTTGGGAAATTTAGCAATTTTACATATATTTCCGGAAATTTGGGAAATTTTTTAATTTGTTCCAAAAAGCTTTGCCTACCTTGAATTCCTGGATATTTTTGGTGATTTTACCATGAATTTCCAAAAAAATTATTCTTATTGTTTCTCAAATCGAAAATTTCCTGCATTTGTTACAAAAAATATCGTGTGCAACAGGTGCTGAAAGTGGACAGTTGCAACTCTTGTTAAGTTTACAGTACTTGCCATCGGCTCATCTTCGGGTCGTTTCCGGCTTGTCTTCGGCTCGCCTACAACTTCCCTTGGACTCGCCTCTGGCTCGTACAGCAAAATTCACACTCGTGTGGAACTGCCTACTTTCCGCACTTGTAGCACAATATACTATTTTTTTCAATCAAGTTTTTTAACTAAATATTGAACTATTCCAGTTGAAAATTAGTTTTTTCGTTAAAATTTTTTGTTAGTGTCAAATTCAACTATTTGGTTGAAAATTCATTTATCCTGTTGAACATGCAATATTTTCACTTAAAAAGTTAAGAATTTGAAGCTTTTGATATTAAATTTAACATAGGACCCACATTATTTTTACTTGAAAGAAATTACAAGTATTCCCTTATTTTCGTAAAATATGTTCTTATTTCTTCTATTTTGACAAGTTTTCTACTTACCTGTAAAATATCTTTCATCCTAAATAATAATATGTTAAATATGCATTGAATTTTATGTATATGAAGATGAAATAAACATTTATTTTAATTGTCATTTAAATTCCTAGCCTTTAGAAACAAATTCAAGAAATGGCTAATTATGTTTTTAGTATTATTTATTCATTCAACTATTCGATAGTTATGAGATATTGAAGAGTATCTTTTTTAATATATTTTTCAAACGAATTTTCAATTATAAATCTTAATTGAATCCCGAGAATCTTGTATTAGTGAGAACTTTAACTTTAATAAAGTTACTTTCTGAAGAAAAAAAAACATTATTTATAATAAACTCATGAAATTGTGTACGTATTCCAAGTTGACTGTTTTTGAAAATTCTAAATACTTCAATAGCTCCGTACTGTGAAAAATTATACCTGAGAGAGTCATCAGATACCTGGAGAGTTCTGACGCAGATTCGTAGATCTGATCAGTTAGTTTATGGTATTTTAATGAAACACAAGTTGACGCAGCATTCAGACAAGGAATGATGCTTTTGGGGCCGAGGCCCTGCCAGGTCGGTCCCATGATAAAAGAGTACAGTCCACTGCCCTTATCATTTTAAGGAGAGGGAGTGATATCTATCTATTCTTAGCCTACGAAACTACTCTGTTTTATAAGAGTGCGTTTATAAAGCTAGAACATTTTTACTTATTCTTTCTAGCTTTACACCTCACCTGTTGGAGGGAATTTCTCCTGAAATTCTTTGTATTTGTATAGATTATTTCCTTCTAAATATGCTAGCTTTATTATCTAACTTACTCCCTAAATCTATCGTAGGCGCGCTCTCTTATACGTAGGTGACAACTTGTGTTATTATTTCGTTTCTTTTTTTTTTATCTTATTGGTGGTACAATAAAAGTTAAAGCAGAGGTTTGGAAGACATTTTAAAATTATTTTGCATTTATAAAGTGCAAAGTCTTAAGTAAAGATTAACGGAGTGCCTAAGTAAGCTAGAATATCCGTTGCCTTTTTTCACAAAGAATGAGTTCGTATAATAATTTGTATTTCATCAAAAACAGTTTCTAAAATATGAAATAAAGCGATGAAGCTACTGGTAGTAGGGCTTTGATCTATTAGCGTGTACAGTGTAATGCCGATTATTGTACAAAATTTCATAATCAGAAGAACGGACGCGTTTGCATATGGTGTAGGGTCCAAGCCATTCACTCTCTAATTTTGTTGCTTTGCTATCATTATGCAATAATACTAAATCTCCTGGTTCCAAAAGAGGATTAATAATGATTATCTTTGTATCCTGCTGCCTTTTTAATCGTTTCTGTGTTTTTGAAATGGAAGTTCCTCCTTTCTCCAAATATTCCTCATGTCTCTTTCGCCAAATGTCTAACAATTCTTGATGGGTTAACGACGTGTTTGTTGCTAAGGCCGAAGGTAAATTGGCTTTTCTTCCAAATGTCATTTCAAACGGCGTGAAACCTGTCTTCTCGTGGACTGCGGTATTAAATGCTAAGCATATTAGGTTCAAGTTTTGGTCCCATTCCGTCTCATCATCGGCCATGTATATCTTCAACAAATCTTTAATTGTTCCGTGAGTTCTCTCGAGGGCTCCATTGCTTTGTGGATGGAAAGCAGTTGTTCTGATGTGCTTGATTCTAAAAAGGTTTTTATATTTTTGAACCAATTCCGATACAAAGTTAGCGCCCTGGTCAGTTAAGATGTGCTTTGGAGAAGAGAATATGTAAATGTAATGATCCAGCAGGTTTGTTAGTATGCTTTCGCTCGTCGTTTCGCGTAGTGATATAAGAATTATATATTTTGTGAGCACATCTTGAATGGATACAATATATTTTTTTCCACTCATTGTTTCCGGTAGAGGGCCAACTATGTCCATCGCGATCTTCTTATTCGGCTACGTCGGAAGTTCCGGAATGACTGCTTCAACCTTCGGACGAATTCGCGTCAGTTTCTTGCGTTGGCATGCTTGACATTTCTTAACGAAGTCGATTACATCTTTCTCCATATTTTCCCACGTTTACGTGTGCCTCCCTCAACAAGTTTTGTTTCTCTTCTTCGCTGAATTTTCTGTCAGGTCGTTCACACAGGAAAAATGTGTGTTCTGTTAATTTTGTCTGTAGTAGAAAATTCAACATATCTCCGATGCGTACACATTCCGTAACTTTGATTGAGGGATCTTCTATGTGAAATTTAGGTATGCTCCAGGTTTTGTTTCTGGTGAAATCTTTAATTTTGATGTAGAGGAGTTTGACCCATTTTTCTTCGTCATAGTCTGTCAACCGGATTCTTAGCAAAGAGAAAATATTTTCTTTGCTAATTTTAATCCAATTCTTTCCAGTGGCAACAGGTTTGATTTTTGATTTATCTTTATCTTCGCCTCGTGATGATGATGTATCAATCTTATCAACTTCTTGGGAGTCATTTACCTGATGGATTTGTGCATTCTCTCCCAATTGTTCTGAGAGATTTTGATCTTGAATAGGATGCATTCTTGAAAGCGCGTCAGCTGCCGTATTTTTCTTCCCTTTTTTTATACACGATCTTGTATGCGTATGCTTCCATCTGAAATCTCCACCTCATCAACCTGGAAGAAGGATCTTTTGCGTTAAAAAGCCACGTCAAAGCTTGATGGTCCGTTTGTATTATGAATTTACGTCCAACAAGATATTGTCGAAACCGCTTAACTGCCCAGACGGTTGCTAAAGTTTCTTTTTCGGTAGTAGTGAAGTTTAGCTCAGGTTCATTTAGAGTTCTTGAGATGTAGCAAACTGGGTGTCCCTTTCGAGATGAAATTGCAAGCAGTCCAACATTACTTGCATCAGTGGTCAGAGTCAATGTGTCCTTAAAGTTAGAATATCTTAACACTGGTGCTGAGCAAAGAGCATGTTTTATTGTTTTAAAACTCATTTCGCAAGACGGCGTCCAATTGAAGGGTTGATTTTTCTTTGCCAGTTCTGTTAGTGGTTCAGCTATCGTAGAGAAGCTTTTAATACATTTTCGGTAATATCCAGCTAGTCCTAAGAAAGATATGACTTCTTTTTGTTTTTCGGGTGTTTTGAAATTTTGGACAGCTGATAATTTATATGGGTTTGGTTTCACTTTATTTTCCGTGATCACGTGTCGCAGGATTTCCAGTTCCGGTCGAAGGAACTCAAACTTGTCTGGTTGGAGTTTGAGTCCAGTAGCCCGTAAGCGTTCAAATAAGATGAACAGATTTTCGTTGTGTTTTTGGAGTGTACTTCCAAAGACAACAATGTTGTCTAAATAAGTGAAGCATAATTATCCTAACAGTCCTCTTAATGCTGTGTCCATCATTCTTTGAAATATGGCTGGAGCGTTTTTGAGCCCGAACGTCATGCGATTGTAGTGAAAATCTCCCTCAGGTGTAGAAAACGCAATATATTTCTTTGAGTCCTCCTCCATGGGAATTTGGTTAAATCCTGAGCTCAAATCGAAGGCTGAAAAGAATTTTGCTTTTCCTAGTTGGTCCAGAATTTCATTGATTGTAGGAAGTGGGTAGGCATCTTTATCTGCTTTTTCATTTAACTTTCTAAAATCAATAACAAGCCTCCATTTAGGTTTTCGCGGCACGTCGCATTTTTTCGGGACGACCCAAAGTGGTCAATTGAATGGTGAGTCCGACGCTTCTATTATTCTTTTAGTTAGCATTTCGTTTACCTGTTTCGAAAGTTCTTCCTTGTGGCATTTCGGATGTCGTGGTTGACATATATTAATGTTTGTTTTATCTTTCATGACGATTTTATGTGATGCTAGACTTGTGCAGGGTAGTGGATCTCCCTTTAGTAACAAAATGTCATGATAAGAGATAGCTATTTTTTTTATCTGTGTTCTATGGGTATCTTCGATATGTGTGAGCCTTGAATTTCCGTTCAGTAATTTCAATCTAGAATTTAATTCTTCCTTTGCGATGTAAGTTACACGCTCCTTTCGTTCTGGACTGACATTGATAAACTTATAATTTATCTCTTCATCACTTAATCTCAAGTCTGTTTCGGTATGATTACTAACAGGAATCATTACTTGTGAGTCAACGATACGATAAATAGAATTTGGAATGTAGGGATTATCTTCTATGAGAATGTGCCCTTGTTTTTTGTTTGTTTTTACGGTTATGATTTGTATAGTATTCTTTGGGATAATGATACCGTCATGTTACAAAGGGATAGAACTTATCGACGAGTTGGAGGGATCTGTTGGACAAGTTGACCTGATAAGAGTACAAGAATAGTGTTATGATGATGCCTTCCTCGGGTATAGGAAAATTTACTGGTACAGTTACAAAGAAATGTTCTTTCCCTTGAAACCTAAACTTGGTGGCTTCGTTTGTCAGGTGCTTATCATTTCCCATTGAAAACTCTTTGTTCATTGAAATTCTCTGGTGGTATTTGTTAATTCAAGTTTCTTTTATTAGATTTATCGATGCGCCACTATCTAATACTAATTTTACAGGTTTAGTTGCTCCGTGTAATTGTTCTCTGATAGAATATAATTTTCCAGATATTGCTGATACTCTGTTTCCGACTCTGTTTCCCGGATATTTTCTTGTTCCTCCATTTTTTCTTACAGATGAGTTTTTACGATCCGGAGGTCGGCCTCTCGAGGCTTCCATCTGAAAATGTTTCCGTTTAGAAAAACATTGGTTTTTGATATGTCCATGTATTTTGCAGTGACCGCAAAATAATTGGGTTCTCTGCTGCAAAGATTTGCTGTAATTTGGAGAATTCTTTATCGAAGGGTATTTTTGTTCATTAAATTGGGAGTTAATGGTATCAAAAGCATTTTTATTGAGGTGTGTACGAGTAGATACTTGGGATTTAATCGTGTTTCTTGACTGACGAATTTTACTTCTTCCAGCTAACCAGACGTCAGATTGTATTGCCATTTGTTGTGCTTCTCTAATATCGCTAGGATTTTTACTTGAAACTCGGTCTGCAAGTTCTTCACTTAAATTCATTATTTATTTTTCGAGAACTGTTTGCGCTTCATTTTTTGTGTAAATTTCTCGTTTGTGTGCTAGAGCATTTTTTGATTGTACAGAATACAAAAGTTCGTGCATTCTTTGGTTGAATCTTCCATTGAAATTCTGCGTACTTTACCCAGCTTCTTAGACTACTTGTGATAGTTTGGTGCGATGAGTTTCTAGTGATCCAGTAGTTCCAAAGTTAATTCCGGGAGAGCTTTGAAAAGATCATCATAATCTTGAATCGATAAGAAACGAATAGATTTTTCGGCTTCTCCTTCGATTTTTTCTGCAATGATCCAGTCTAATAAAACTCCTGGATTTGAACACTGCGATTTAATTTTTTTCACAAGATTGATGAAGGGCTTAACTCCCATATCGTCTTGTCCATTACATTTTTAAATTAATTTCACCGAATCTCTCACAGGGACAGTTTCGCTCGTCGTGGAAAATCTTGCATTCGAACTTTGTGAGAGCCTGTCACTTATAAGGATGGCTTCATTTGGTGTTGTTACTCTTCCATTTGACAACCTCTGCAGGGTCAATTTGTTCTCTCTCTAACGAATGTGCTGATTCTACAAACAACGTGTCATTGTTACCCACTCTAGATTCTTCATCATTCTCCCTCTCGCTTTGATTAAAGAAGTATATATCCGAAGTCACTAAATCAAAATTTTTTGCTATCGAGCGAATTTCTTCTTAACGAGTATTTATTGTGAGTTCCATGTTAGACATACGATCTGATAATTTTTGTCCGCTTATCGCTACCGCTTATCGCATTACTTCAAGGACATGGGGGCAAGGCCACTAAGTCGTGCTTCGGCTTCCGATTTCTAGCCAACTTGGCATTTCACCTCTTTACGCCCAACCAGGATGCACGCATCATCCTCAATAGTGTGGTGGTGCCACACAACGGGCTCATCGGGCTTCGGCATCCTGGTTGGGCATGTTCGGTTAGGCAGCGCGTCCTTGAGGCTGCTTCATCGAAGCGGCCTCTCTGAACGCCCTGCACCTCATCGTCCCCGGCTGACGATCAGTCCAGGGCTTCCCTTCTGCTGCAGTGCAGAGGAAGCCCTGCGGCGCACTTCCGCACGCCGCAGCCTTGTGTCCCTCCTTGCCGCATTTCCAACAGGCCGTTCTTCAATCGCAGCCTTCGCAAGCTGCTGCTAAGTGGCCGTAGCTTAGGCAGCGGTAGCACCGTGTCACCTCCGTCTTTTTCCTGACGCGACAGGACACCTAACCTACTTTCATGTGTCCCGTGCGCACCAGTCTAGCCACCAATTCCTCAGGTAGCTAAACAAAAGCCTTCAGGCTTTCCCTGAAGGGTTTTCTGTGACGCTCGCCTTGAATGCTCCTGCTGACTCACCGAAGTGTTGCCTCACAGCGGCGTCAACTTCCTGCACCACCGTCGTTGTGTCGAGGTCTAGGACCTCAACCTCGATGCGGGGCACGAGCTCGCGCACGTTACCCACGACACCCACTGCCTCCTTAATGGCAGCTAGATGTTTTAGAATTCTATAATATCCTACTATAATATTGTAACTTCGTGTTTACGCACTCTCGGTTTATGTTTAGAAACTGGTGAGTTTACAGTCTTCCTGGGTTAAAATCCTCAGAGTTGCGAATTTACAAATTATGTATATCAATCAAATTGTAGAAATAATTTTTTTCTTTTTATATCCAAAGTACGAAATTGCTCCATAGATTTCTCATATAACTAAGATTCAATATATCATCTTTTTTTCTCGTATCCGAGACCTAGCTACAAGTTAGTGACTTTTTTATGGACAATTTTTTCCTATGTTGTGAAGTGAATATCACAGAAAAAAACTGGGAGTAAAGTTTGCTGCAGGTAATCTCGTATTTTTACTCGCTGGTGTAGGTAGAATATAAATATTACCTATGGTTGGAGTAATCTGTCTGCTATTGCCTGCTCTGATGGGTAAACAGAGAATATGACCGTGCGTCAAGAGTAACTGTCATTGATTCTTTCCATAACCCAACATATTAGTCTTTACAAGTGAAAGGCGAGTGTTTACATTTGCAATATGTATAACTTTTTTAATTATTTGCGCTCGCGGGCAATTTAATCATCAATCAATTATGCAAATATAGCTCTTTGTGGCAATAAATGTGACAGCTCTCAAAAGTCGCCACGGCCCTCAAAGTAGAAGGTATTCTCTCTGGGTGAAAATTCCGATGATTGTTTACCCACGTGAAAAAATTCTACAAAAAGCGTTCTACGGAAATTCCATGTGAAAATTTCATATCGAAATTATACAAACATTTCTACAAACTAATTTTGGACTAAGTTTGCTTCCGGTGATGAACTGCGCTCGCGGAAATCACACTCCGGACATCACACCCTTGCACCAGGCATGCGAACAACATCTTCTTCGAGAAAATTATGGTACCCATGCCAAAACCTTGCACCTACTGTGGGTTCCTCGAGGACACGAGGTTGCACCAATGCCCCTGGTGTAAAAAACACATCTTCTCCTAGAAAGTATGGGTTTTACCATACTCTAACATCCATGGAGTAAGTTCATCGAAGATACAAGATTAAATGAATACCCCGGGTGTAAAAAAACACATTTTCTCCTGGGAAGACTGGTTTTTACAGTATTTTAGAGTTCCTGGAGTGGGTTCCACGAAGACACAAGATTGAACCCATGCTCCATGTGTGAAAAATACATCTTTTCGGGGAAGACTGGGTTTTTCCGTATACTTTAGGGTCCCTGGAGTAAGTTCCTCGAAGACACGAGATTAAATAAATGCCCCAGTTATGAAAAACACATCTTCTCCGGGAAAGTCTGATTTTTGCAGTATTTTAGGGTCCCTGGAGTAAGTTCCTCGAGGAAACAAGATTGAACTAATGCCCCAGGTGTAACAAATACATCTTCTCCGAAAAGTCTGGATTTTACCATACTTTAGGGTCTATGGAGTAAGTTCCTCGAAGACACGAGATGGAACAAATGCCCCAGGTGTGAAAAACACATCTTCTCCGGGGACGTTTGGGTTTTACATAACTTTAGGGTGATTAGAGTGGCTTCCTCGATGACACGAGATCCAGCCAATGCTTCAGATGTAAGAAACAAATCTTCTTCGGGGAAGTCTGGTTTTTACAGTGCTTCAGGGTGCCTGGAGTGGATTTTTTGACGACAGCAGATTTAACCAATGCCCCATGTGTGAAAAGCGCATCTTCTTCGGGGAAGTCTTGTTCAATCTCGTGTCCTCGAGGAACTTACTTCAAGGACCCTGAAGTGCTGTAAAAACCAGACTTCCCCGGAGAAGATGTGTTTTTTACACCTTGGGCATTGGTTCAATCTCGTGTCTTCGAAGAACTTACTCTAGGGACCCTGAAGTACTGTAAAACTCAGAATTCCTCCGAGAAGATGTGTTTTTACCACCTGGGGTATTGATTCAATCTCGTGTCCTTGAGAAACTCAATCCAGGGACCCTAAAGTACTGTACAACCAAGACTTCCCCGGAGAAGATGTGTTTTTTACACCTGGGGTATTGGTTCAATCTCGTGTCTTCGAGGAACTTACTCCAGGGACCCTGAACTACCGTAAAACTCAGAATTCCCCGGAGAAGATGTGTTTTTACCACCTGGGGTATTGATTCAATCTCGTGTCCTTGAGAAACTCAATACAGGGACCCTAAAGTACTGTAAAACCCAGACTTCCCCGGAGAAGATGTGTTTTTCACACCTGGGACATCGGATCAATCTCATGTCTTCGAGGAACTTACTCCAGGGACCCTAAAGTACGGTAAAACCCAGACTTCCCCGGAGAAGATGTATTTTTTACACCTGGGGTATTATTTCAATCTTGTGTCTTCGTGCACCGAAAAAATGATACTCTAATATCAAGAATGTCATATTCTTACAGGCGTATTCTTAGTAATGTTCTTGATGAAGTAAGAGAAATTCTTAATTTAAGAGGAAAATGCGCCTTGCTCTGTTCAATTATTTCTTTCAACGTTTTGTGCGACATGCTTTTCGATCGATTTTTCGAATTCGTAATAAGTGACAAGCTCGAAGAAACGCAACCAATTCTAAGGTAAATCACGTGCGCACTTTCATCTCCTTCTCTTTACAGAAAATGTCAGAGTGAGAAAGGTCTGGTGTCACATTGAGGTTGAATAACAACGTGCCACACCGAGACATAACCTCTCTACATTATTTATTCGTTGACGCGTGACCTTAAACTTTTCTCACTTTAACGTTCTCTGCAAAGAGAAAGAGATAGAGTTAGAGATGTGAACATGCGATTTATCCTCAGAATTGGTGGCATTTCTTCGAGCTCGTCACTTATTATACAATTACTGCGACAGATTTTGGATGCAACTATTCTTAAACTTAGTGGGGAATTCTTACAATTAGACAAGAATATATATTCTTCAGGTAAGAGGGCCTCCATTGTACATTAAGATTATATTCTTGGCACCTATTTAAGTTGCAAATATTCTTAAACTTAGTGGGAAATTATTAAAATGAGAATATCGTTTTTTAAGTGTGGAACTGACTGCAGGGACTTTGAAGTACTGTCAAACTCAGAATTCCCCGGAGAAGATGTGTTTTTACCACCTGGGGTATTGGTTCAATCTCGTGTCCATGAGGATCCCACTCCAGGAACCCTAAAGTACTGTAAAACACAGACTTCCCCGGAGAAGATGTGTTTATTACACCTGGGGCATTGCTTCAATCTCGTGTCTTCGAAGAACTTACTCCAGGGACCCTGAAGTACTGTAAATCTCAGAATTCCCCGGAGAAGATGTGTTTTTACTACCTGGGGTATTGATTCAATCTCGTGTCCTTGAGAAACTCACTTCAGGGACCCTAAAGTACTGTAAAAAAGAGAATTCCTTGAAAAATATGTGTTTTTCACACCTGGAACATTGGCTATAACTCGTGTCCTCAAGGAACCCACTTCAAGCTTCCTAATGTACTGTAAAAAACAGACTTCCCAGGAGAATATGTGTTTTTTACACCTAGGGCACTCTTTGCATCTCGTGTCTTCGAGGAACTTACTCCAGGGACCCTGAAGTACTGTAGAAGCCAGACTTTCCCGGAGAAGATGTGTTCTTTACATCTGGTGCATTGGTTCGATCTCGTGTGTTACTGGTTGCAAGCAGACGATATGAAGTTTACAAGGCCTTCGAGGTAAACATTGATAATTACTCTCCAGACGTAGGTAAAAACAGAAGAATACCCGAGATGTGCGGTAAAGTTTACCCATATGGGGTAATTTTTGTTGCAGGTAATCTTTACACCGAAATCCGGGTGAAGATTACAGTTGGTTT
Source organism: Andricus quercusramuli (assembly GCA_932178445.1). NCBI lineage: Eukaryota > Metazoa > Arthropoda > Insecta > Hymenoptera > Cynipidae > Andricus > Andricus quercusramuli. The sequence continues at coordinate 15,952 of CAKNXH010054569.1, forward strand.
TTTCTGTGATATCGAATAACTGAGCATTACTTGAATCAAGCATCTTACGTGAGCAATTGGTTATACATATAGGTGTTGTCTCGACTATAGCGGTGGGTAGGTACAGGTGGCGCGCGCGGCTCATTAGTGCTAATGAGTAAAGAGCCGATGATTAGAGGAGGCGGTCAGGGGGCGTGACACCACCTTGATCTTGCCGACAAGAAAACCGAACCTCTTCTGCTTCTTCCTTTTTCTTTTTCCTTCTTCCTCTTCTTCATCGTCATCGTCTTCACTTTGCCTTCTTTCTTTTCGCATGTGCTCTATCATTGTCTGATAAGCCTGCTTATAGTACCTTTCAAACAATTCATTGTTTGAATGGGTATTTTTGAAAAATGAAGTTTTCAGCGATCGAAGCTTACGATGCTCTTTAGTTTTGAAACCTGGATTAGGTACACAGTAAATCTAAAGGTATCGTTTTTATTGCAACGGTATTTAATTGATACGAAAATCTGTATAAATATAAAGGAACAAAATACTGTTGCATTCTTGGATCATTTTGCTGTAGATCAAATTGATACCGTCATTTAGTGTGTACATTTATCAAACCGATGGAAGTAAATTTGTTTAATGTCTGAGGTACCTATTAGTAATATATGCACAGAGAAAACTGTATGGAAGTAACGTCTATAAATATATGGTTATCACAACCACAATAAATAGTAAAATATGGTACAACTACTACTTTGATAAGTCGTAGTTGCCACAACTATACACAGTGAAAGTCCTTCTTCATAGCATCCCGTGTGGGAAAATTTCGTGAAAATATTCGCGCAATACTAGCCTGGCGTTACACTGGGGCTGTCTAGTTTTGTTACGTGTTTGATTCAAGCCTTTCTGCTGTCTAGTCCCAGTCTTGGCGCTGTCTAGGAGTTCGTTACAAATTTGAATACATAAAGATTGTCCAGATTTTAGCTAGTTTCTAGATAGGAACACGGTTTGGACTTGAACAAAAATTACCAAGGTGAATTCAGAAAATAATCATTTTCGAATAAAAGATTTAGAAAATTACAATTCACAATTGCACAAATGCTTAAGCAATATTTAATTGTACACTATTACGTATTTAAGATAGTAAACAATAATTGTTGTAGTCGAGCGAAATCTTGATACAATTAGGAACTGTATTCTTAAGAACGATTTAAAAAAAAATTTTTTTTTTAATTTTCTTCCAATTGAATTATATAGTAAATTTATAATAAATTTATATTGAATTTATAGTAATTATAATATATATATATATGTATATGGGCATATATGTATATATATATATATATATATATATATATTCTATGCATATATATTATATAATATGTATAATATTGATGATATTCTAGAAAATCAAATATTATTATAAATGATTTATTCAATTTACTTGAATTATTTATTGATTGCGTAAATGATAATTGAGCCTAACGTATTATTCATTCGAAATAATAAACAATCATTATTTCGTAGCTAAGCGCAAGAAAAATCATACAAACTTTATCATTTGCAATTATTTATGCACACTTCAAGCACTCTTAATGTTTAAAAATTGTTCATGTTTTATTGAAATTAATATTAGGATGTAATGAATTTAAATTCATATCCGACAAGAATGCAAAAAATCTAACTTTTAGATGGCCGAGGTGTTCTGGCGACGGGACAAAGTTACAATAATATAATAGGAAGTTTCAATTTTTCGTGTACAAGGACTTGTTTTATATTCTTAATTAACTGCGAAATCTATATATTGGACTTTTATGGCATAAAAAATAATTATATTATTTCATTCTTAATTATTTCTTATTAAAATAGCCGATATGTCTAGATACTAGTCGATCCGAGCGCTATGTTTCAGTACTAAAAGCTGATACTTCGTATAGAAAAGTAGCAGAAATCGGCAAAGATGAAAGGGATTGTTTTTCTTCTGCCCTTGAGGCCCGAGGCGTTGATTTGGTGTCAGAACGAGCACGTCACTTTCGTAGCTGCCCTTCCGATGCTCAGATTCTTCTGATTAGGTCGTTAAACTTGATAATCTACCCATAAAACCACCTTAATTTAAGAAACGATGCCGAGATATCGTTGGTGTAAAACTAATTGTAATTATCTGTATGGCATCTCTTCAAAATTGCGGATAAATTTCTTCATACGCAGTTACTTATTACTGCTACGTTAAGTGACATCCTTGTTCTTTTTTAAAGATATGATGATTGAGATAAAAATGAAGAATTTCCTTTTAAAATTTTTCTAAACAACACTGTTGAACGATAGAGATGCATCTCCCAAAAAAGGTTCAACGACCGGAAGGCTTACATACATATATCGTTTTTGGAACGATATAACGCCTACTTGCGGTTATTTGGGATTGATAATAATATAACATAACGATGTATGTGATGTAAAAAAGGTCCCACTCGAGTGCCACAACGCTGAGGTGTCCCGGGGCTAGTGTCAACGTTTGACTTTACGAGGGAGCTGGCAGCGAGTAGAATGGAAGAAAGGCTGAAGAGTGCAGGGGGTCCATGGGGCATAAAGGCCCCCCGTCGTGAACAAACCAGCCCCCTTGACTCCCGGATGAGTTAATGTTATCCCCTTCTATCCTTCCTACATGTATAGAATGTAGTTGCGTTTCTATCAAATAGACGTCAATCATGATTTATGCCCAAATGTCTTAAGAAGAACGCAGAGAAGGAATGCAAAGAAGAAGACTTGATTAACCAAATCAGACATAGAAACATTAATTAGGATTCCTACTCATCTGACAAATATGAGCTTCGTCATGCAAGCACGATTGTTTCGAGTGAGACGTCCGACCCTCGGAAAAGATTCTCTGTCAAATGTGGATTAACCGCCTTTTTTAGTTTTAATTAAAATTGATATATCAATGCAATTTTCGACACATAGTCCATTGTGTTTGGCTCCTTTTTTCGAAATTTTTTAGCATGAACTATTTTTATTCAATAAGTGACAAGTTTCAAAGTATTTTTAAACTAATGTTGAATTGTTTAAACTATTTCTTGCCCCTGTAAATCATGAAAATTCATTATTTTTCGGGATAAATGATATGGTTGATGAATGTCAGGAGTAACATTTTTCACATAATCATTATAATCATTATTCACATATTCTTAATTTTCTTAAACAACTTTTCCACTTTAAATCGTGAAAAGTTACTTTTATCTGGAATTAATGACATAATTAACGAATGTTGCGAGAGTAATATATTTATTTTTATGCTAGTTGGCAATTCTATAACAATTTCCATTTGTCTAAACAATTTTTTTCCTGTGTAAATCTTGAAAAGTTGTCACTTTCTTGAATTAATGATTTAATTTAATATAATTTGTTCAAAAAAATGTGTTCCCTGTAGATCTTGAAAAGTTACAATTATTATTTTTTTATGAATGAATTGATGATTTTGAATTTTGAATTATGAATTTTGCCTGTAATTTTTTTAAAGACAGTTTTCAATTATTTAGAACACTTAATAATCATTTACTAGTCCCTTTTCATAGGAAAGGTGAAGAGAATTCTAGTTTTTCGAATCTCTTACTCTGTCTCGCGTATTATTCGTTGAGATAAGAAAATAGAGATCAATAATAATCATCTTAGCGCTTTAGTGATTCGCAAAAACTCTTGCTGTTTGTCACGCTTGACCGCGTAGCTCCTCCTGCAATCCCCGCATCAGGATACGGCCGCATTAAATCCGGACTGCTTAAATCAAAGCTGCAGTGTAATTACAAACTGTCTTTAGAAGCGGCCACATATTGATTACGTGGCACTATTTTTAGCCGAAAAAAAGGGTCGTAACATTCGTTAATTGTATCATTATTTCCAGAAAATACTAACTTTTCACGATTTGACGGAGAAAAATGATATTAATAGAAACTGTTTTTTACACGTGCAAAATAACAAAATTCAAAGAATACCGCTTTCAGCCTGAATTTGACATAAAACTGCTTTTTTGCATTTTTTGGGAATTTTTCGGGAAGAATAAAAGGGGGTTGAGGGTCATAGTGGATATTGAAGGGATATCCAATTTATAACTAAAGATGTCCTGTGGATATCCTAAAGATATTTTCAAGATAATTTCGGAATATCACAGCAAGACGGAAATTTCTATATCGACGGAATAATTGACGCCCTGTGTCGGAGCGGTGTTGCGGAACCAACGTGTTGCTTAAATAAGCAACACGGGAATTCTAGATCGATCTAAAATTTATACCTCCTCCTACACTTCCCTTTCTCACTTTTCTCATATGAATGCCTGGATCCCCGGCAATATAACGAGGCTAGAACCGAGTGAGTCACGCTTACCTCGAGATTTGTTTTAATGGGTCACTTTCAACGATTGCGGCCGCTATGTATGGATAACAGCGGTAAAATACGAACTCCAAACTACGCTATGCTCCTAATTTTTTACCTACAACATCAGCGCAGGAGATTTTAGACATCGTCTTATATTAACTTCTAACATCCTTATACATCAGTCACTTGACTTAGTCCGTGGCTATGATGAAAAACCAGGTTCACCCGAGAACAAGATTAATAAAAAAATTGACAATAATAACCGTCGGGGTGCCCCTGGAGCCACCGCTGGGGGCGACAGCATGCGGGACGGTGGTGGTGGTGAGCTGCGAGATGGTCAGCAGATCTCACTAATCAAACAGCTGGCCAGCAAGAACATCTGCGACATACGGTCAGCACTGAAACATCAACTGTGCCTGCTGAAGATACTTCGACTAGTGCTAGCTATTTGCAGCCAACCACCTCAACAGAAATACCGTGGGAGAGCATCAAGTGGGATACCGCAAGGAATGAGGAATTGGTGCGTCTCCATTATGAAAGTGCAAAGTTTGAAACCTCACGAAAAAAAGGACAAAATTTTAGAAAAATATTTTCTAGATCATCAGGAAGCAAGTGACTAAGAACCTGTGGAGTGGTAGATGGTAGGTATAAGAAAGCATCCAAAGCGATTATTGTCACCTCCAACGATTGTGGCCGCTGTGTATGGCTAACAGCGTAAAACAAACTCCAAACTACACTATGCTCCTAATTTTGTACCTACAACATCAGCGCAGAAGATTTCAGACACCGTATTATAATGACTTCTAACATCCTTATCTCATCAGTCACTTGAATTAGTCCGTGGCTATGATGAAAAACCAGGTTTACCCGAGAACAAGATTTGAAAAAAAAAAAAAATATATATATATAATGGTAGCTAATAATTAGATGGTAGCTCTAAGAAAGCATCCAGAGGCGACTGTGGTCACCTCCAACGTTTGTGGCCGCTGTGTATGGATAACAGCGGTAAAATACGAATTCCAAACTACACTATGCTCCTAATTTTGTACTTACAACATCAGCGCAGAAGATTTCAGACATCGTATTATAATAAATTCTAACATCCTTATCTCATCAGTCACTTGACTTAGTCCGTGGCTATGTACAAAAACCGGGTTTACCCGAGAACAAGATTTGAAAAAAAAATATATATATATATATATATATATATATATATAATGGTAGCTAATAATTAGATGGTAGCTCTAAGAAAGCATCCAGAGGCGACTGTGGTCACCTCCAACGATTGTGGCCGCTGTGTATGGATAACAGCGGTAAAATACTAACTCCAAACTACACTAGGCTCCTAATTGTGTACCTACCCGTGCAGAAATCGCCATATATATTAAGGATTACCGACTAGGGCCTGATCCGATGTGTACTATCTGGTCCCGATAGAAAGAATTCTGTGGCCCTGACTCGTACCAGGGAATTTTGTAAATGAAGTTCTCGAGCCCCCTGCCTAATTCTAATAGCAATAACTATAGTAAAACATTCTCGGAAACTAAAATTTAGGTAAGGGGGGGGGATAGAAATATTTTGTTACAGTTTGTTACAGGGCGGGGGAGGGGGTCTCAATGAGGGCCTATAATCCGTTACGTCATTTAAGTACGGCCCCTATTCGGAAGCAGAGGTCCAAATAACCATTTTTCATTATTTTTAAGGTGTATTCAAAATAAAGCTCAATTCTATTAATTTGGCTTTTCATTTAATATTGTGTTATAATTATTTTGAAGGGTTTTAATTCCTTATAAAAAAGTAAATAATGTGGCTAGAGTCGGGTAATTAATAGGCGCCAGACCGGGGACAGATCGGGCGTTTGACCGGGCCCCTAGACATGGCTCCAAGGCGGCCACGTGTTTCACGATGAGTCTGGCCCTGACTCGATTTCCCCATCAGGGCCCGATATGGACGAGTCTGGGCCCGGTCGGGGCCACGGCGAAATTTCTGCACGGGTAAAAGCTACAACATCAGCGCAGAAGATTTCAGACATCGAATTATAAAACTTTCTAACATCCTTATCTCATCAGTCACTTGACTTAGTCCATGGCTATGATGAAAAACCGGGTTCACACGAGAAAAAAAAAAAAATAATAATACTAATGAATAGAAACAATGAATTAAATGAACGAATATACTAATCACTTGCCGCGTTTCGCGACCGCGTTTAGTAGCGAAGTACCAGGTCATGAGTAGCTGTGGGATGGTTGTTATTCTTGGCGGTTGTAGTTATTTAGAGATGAAGGCCTAAAGGGATGGCTCTTGATCCTGGGATCCCTGTTTCCCATAAAACAAGCCATGACATCGTACCCAGTGAAGCGACCACGTGTGACGAACGAGGAACTGTCCCAAGAACGTTGCCACTCGTTACACATCCGTCATGGTCGCCGGTCCGTAAAATTGGCGCCACCTGCCACCCTACCCAAAATTCGTTCCTGCATTTCATCCCCAACATCGTCCTACGTCCTACGCATTCATTCGTCTCTTGGAGTATTTAATGCATTTATAATAGGAAATCCAATGACCCTTGACTCGTCCAGCCGAGTGGAAGTTATTGCATATTGAACAAGTGTACAAGGCTTTGTCCTCGGATCGATTCTCAAATCCGAAATTCATCATTCTTATAAATCTTGCACTTTAAAAAATTGATGTTATTAACTTCCGATAGATTGATGCAAGTTTGCTAGCAATACCCAGTGTAATGTCACAATACATGGTGTAGTATAATTTCACAATCGATAGTGGCGTCCACGACCCCCACATCCCGACAAGGACCCCCTGGTCACAAAATTTTGTTATGCATTTTGCTATGCAAAGGCGGGAAACTTAAATTTTAAATAGTCAATGGATTTCTGAACTTTTTCCATTCAAATGAGATGAAGTCACTTAAAAGTGATTATTAGGTTAAAGATTCATATTGTAAAAACAGTAGCTGGTGAGCCGCGGGCCCCCCGCGGTCCCGGGCCCCCTGACTGCAGCTAGGCCAGCCACCCCTTTGTGGGGGCCATGGTGGCGCCACTCCACTTCGTCGCATGCGCACAACGTCGAAGTTTACAATACTTGTATTGTAATTTCCATAAAATAAGAGTAAGGAGACCAAACTGTATGTGAGAAATTTGTCGTTATTTTTTTAGACATATTTGAGGAGGAGTGCGTACGCTAAATTGTAAAGAGGTTCGCCTCGATTTTACTGGAATGTCTACGAGAGCTGTAATTTTTTTAGATTGGTTGGTGATACCCAATTAAAATTTACCGCCAGAAAATCTCCAATTAAAAACTTCTCGCAACTCTCGCAAATATTCCACTCAAAAAGAGGCCATTACCAACGTCTTTCTTTCAAACGCCTAAACTATGCGTGAAAAATCAGGATGCATTTTTCATTCTCGCACGCATTATCGTTTGGTCTCCTCGCTATTACTCCATGGTATTTTCAAAAATCGTCTTCACAAATATTGTGACTTTACTTTATAATACCTTGATAGTAATTTTACATTATATTTTGTATTGTGAAGTGTTATAAAATCACAAAAATTATTACCAGTGTAGATTTAGAAAGATAAGAACAGACGTCGCACTCTTTCCCCTATTCCCCTTTGTTCCAATTTTTAAAAAATAATAATTTTTTTCCCCTTGTTTCTAAAAAACCTAAACTTTTTTCTCGTTTTTCGCTTAAATGCGAACTGAACTAACAGAACTCAATAAAAAAATCTAACTATTTTTCGTTGAAAGTTAATTCTTTTTAAATAATTTTGTTACAATGTTGAAAATTCATTTTTTCGTTTGTTGGAGATTCATCTCTTTGATGGGAAAATAGTTCGCTTTGTTGTTAAAAATTAATTTTTGGAACTGAAAATTTGAATAATCCATTTTTCATTCAACCTTGATCCTTTTTAGTTGAAAATTCAACTGTTTGGTATAAAATTTATATATTTTGTTGAAAATTTGCCTTTTTGATTTGAAAATTCATCTCCTTGTTTTAAAAGTTCAACTATTTGGCCGTAAATGCAACTTTTTTGATTAAAATTAAGTTCTTGTGGATGATAATTTAATAATGGGATTGCAAATTAACTTTTTCGTTAAAAATTAATCTTTCATGTTCAAAGGTGAAATGTTTTCTAAAAAATTTGACACTTTATAAATTAGATATAGATATGTTGCTAAAAACGTAAGGTATTCTTTTATGAAATGATACAACAATTGAATGGTCTTTTATTTATGAATAATGCGGCACATTTTGTTTTCAATAATTGTATCAAGTTCAGGTTCAGAAAACATCTGCTGTTAATTAGGCTTCAAGAAATAAGGAACCATTACATTACATTACATTACATTACATCACATTACATTACATTACATCACATTACATTACATTACATTACATTATACATCAGTGCAAGAGGGCTCTATGAAGATGACGCTGATGGTGTTGAGGGTTGCAGGAGGTAGGGTGAGATTCGATGTATAGAAGATAATGTGATTGTTTCCAAACGATCGGATGGGTTGGGGTCGTTCTGACCCGCTGATGACTTCATCCCCCACTGATGTCGGCTTTTTCTTCCCATTCCAGAAACACAACAAATGTTATTTTTTCTTCACGACTCATCCTTGTCACTTTTGGTGTAATGAATGTTGTGGGACTGGAACACTCATTTCAATAAATCAATAGTTATTTGAGCACAGAAAAACCTGGGGTTTTTGTTAGAAGCAATTTTTGGTTCTTTATAAGCGTCAACAACAAGGAACCCCTCTTGCTTAACAGAAACCCAAAACGATTAATTTATTTCGAAGGAGACTCCATTTGGACCTCCAAATGAACCCAATTTTAATAGGCGCCTTTTCCAAAGAACCTCTTTAGCACTTTGCCTGCATCGACCTTTTATCTAGTTAAGAACCAAACTTTTACGTTGAAGTAATAGGACTCTGATGGACATAATTTAATCAGGAGAGTTGAAGTACAAAATATTATCACAATCATAATAGATATATGATGACTTGCTAATTATAATTTGCCGGTTACGTATGGCAATTTTGTAAACATAAAGGCGCATTCATATGCAAGAAACTTTTCGTCCTAAGTCATTCTTCGACAAATTCTGTAAATCCCCCAATTCGCAAGCGGTTCGTTTGTGAATGCGCCTTCATGTTGTTCCATTCAAATGTCTCCAAGAGAACCCTTTTGGGTCTCGACAGATTTCTTTTGGCGTGCAAGTTCTAATTGAGCCGATTAAAACGTTGTTTGGAAACATATTTTGAGGCCTTTCAATGCAATTCTTTTTTCATATATTCCGCTTTTCGAATATGTTTTTTCAAAATAACTGATTTTTGGAATCATAATGTTTCTGAGCCTTTTTGTTCAAAAATAGAATTTTTGCACAGATTGACTTGATAATATTGTGTTTCTAATTTTCTTCTTAAAAGATACCAAGTTTTATTCAAGCCTCAACTTTAGTTAACGCTCTGTTTTTCCTGTGGTGCGAAAAATAACAAAGTCTATATTATTTAGCTCTCAATCTGTTATATATACGTAATGATATAAATTGTTAGAAAAAACTTTGAACACCACCAGGGACCGTGCCTAATTTTTAACTGAAAAATATCAATTTTTAGCAATTGAGTTCAACTTTGACAAAATAGTTGATTTTTGTACCAAATTGTGGAATTTTCCAGTTAAAAATACAAAGCTCCTACAAAAGTGTTGAATTTTTAACCCAAAGATATGGAGTTTCAACAAAAAACTTCATTTTCAATCCAAACAGATTAATTTTTAACGAGGCAGTTGAATTTTTAACCGAAAGGGATGAACTCTTAACTAGAAATTTATTGTAGTAAGGAATGGTATCGATCATGAACCCTCCCCCATGTCCATGACCATGTGGTCCATAATATGTTTAATTGCAATATTGTTCTTATTGAGGTTGGTTTATGTTCATCGTTTACTAAATTACTGTGTATAAAGAATGTTTTGATTATTTTGTCAATAGAATTCTATTGGTTTTTTATTAAGTGTTTTGATACATCGACGTGGAGACAAAATGAAGAAGTGCTAATTTGCGTGCCCAACTTTCGGAGCTTTAAAATCCCATACATTGTATATGGACATCAGCGCCCTCAACTCTGTAGCACCTTTTGATTTGGTATCTACTATAGTCAGCACCTTTTCATTTGGTTTCTCCGAGATGGAACCTTGTCATTTGGACATTTGTATATGACACTTTTATTGAAGAATAGATATTTCAAGTTCATCTACAAAATATGAACTATATTTTAAAGAAATTATTACTCCAACATTCATTCTGATCTATTATATCTTTTAGCAATCAGTGCTTGTGTAATTGGATTCTTTGAAACTTAAAATTTCGAAATGCCTCAAAACCTGTTCTATTCTGTATGTACACTGAGAAAAAAAAATTTTGGATCCAAAGAAATGCATTTCTTTGATTGTATTCATTTCAGCCAGAAAACCGTTTACCTAATTATACTGAATATTGTTCAAAAGCAATAAACTCGTGCATGGATTCAAAGAAATAATTTCTTTGGGCGCCATTTCTTTGAAATAAAGAAATATTTCTTGGCCTCAGAATATGAATTTGAATCAAAGAATCATATATTTGGTTCAAAAAAAACTTTTACTCAGTCCGAGTTACATTTCTTTGTATGTAATAATTATATTTTCTTGAACTTACACCATACTTCTTTACATTACGGAATTCACCTATCATATCAAATACTTACTTATTACAGTCAATAACAAATCTGTTTCGCTCAACGAATATTTTACAGAGTCGAGTAAGTATTTCTATGCCTCAAGCATGGCGTCCCTCAGATCCAAACAAAAGATTTCTTTAATCTGAAGAAATATTTCTTCAGTCATATTCTGCTCTACCATTTCTTTGAATCAAAGAAATTTCCTTTGATTCAAATAAGTTTTTTTTCAGTGTATATATATAAGCACTCTCAATAATTTATGAGTCGACCAAGCTCTCGTACTTGTATGATATAAGTGAAAAGCATGTACATTTTACAACACCTAGGTCAGTTTTGCATAATAAATAAGTGTACAACAGATTTGAAGGTTTCTAAAGATTTCAAGGGATTTTTAGAGATATCAAGATATTTTAAGGATTCCAAAAGAATTCAGAAGATTAGAATGATATCAATATATTTCAGTATATTTAAGAAAGATTTTAAAAATTTCACAAAGTTTCCAAAATATTTCAAGGATTTGTAAGATAACAAAACATTTTAAAATATTTTACAGCTTTCACAAATATTTTAAGAATTTCAGAAAGATTTCCAAGATTTCACAATGATTTCAAAGATTTCAAAGACCTGGAATTGAAAAAAAAATTTATCTTAGATTTAAAAATATATTTCAAGATTTTCGGAAGGAGTGGACACCATATTTACATATATTATTTTCATCCAAAGTAGAGTTCTTTTAGGCGAATTTTACGGAAGTTACGGGATATTTAGGGAAAATTCCCTGAATAGGGAACTTTCAGTGAAAATTACCCAAATTGGGGACTTTTAGGGGCCAAAAATAGAAAAGGACCTTTGAGAGGAAACAGGGGAGAGGATATCACGTCTGTAATTACTTGAATTTGCCAGGGTGTCTACTTGATCGGGAAACCGAGAATTTTGTTCACCGAGAAAGAACGGGAAATGACTGGGAATTTGATTCAGTGTCCTAACTCATTTTAATGTTCCTTGAATCTATGTTCATTGATTAAGTAAAATTGTAATTTTTAATGTTTTCCTACATGTCATAAAAAATTATGATTACGTATTTCATATATTTGAAAAAGTTTATGTCTCGGATTTCAAGAGATTTTACGATGTTTTAAGAGATACGTACCAAAGGATTTCGACAGAATGTAAGGAATTTAGAGAGTTTTTAAGGAATTGAGATCAATTTCCGTAGGTAACACAGGATTTTAAGGGATTTCGAGGAATTTTATGATATTGCGAGACATTTCAAAAGAAGTCACAGGATTTTAAAAGTATTTCAAGAGATATCGAAGTATATTTTCACCGAATTTTGAAGGTTGTCAGTGGATTTTAATTGATTTCGAAGATTTCATGGGACTACATGAGATTTCAAAATATTTCGCGGGATTTCAAAACATTTTAAGGAATTCTAAAGAATTTCAAGAGATTTAAAAAGAATTCAATGATTTCGTGGGATGTTAAAGGATTTCAAAATTTTTTTAAAAGATTCGGAAGTATACAGACGGATTTTATAGGATATCGTAGCATTTTGAAAGATGTAATGGAATTTCAAAGTATTTCGAAAATTATAAAGTATTATGACAATTCCTAGTACTTTCAATGACTTCTGAAAGAATCCAAGAGATCTCCCAATATTTCGAAATATTTCACAAAAATTCAAGGATTTTAATAGTTTTGTTTACAGATTTAAAGGGATTTAGGGTACAAATACCTTCTTCTAGATGTGTTAATTGAAATCTATTCTGGCCGTTGTTCATTTTGTTTCTTTTTTATTATGTATGTAATATTTTACATTTCATACATCTAATAAATATTTAGAGCCATTTAGATGGTGTACACATTTCATGCAATCTCGCGGGGCTCCTGCAAATCTCTCAAATTCTTCAAAATTCCTCGAATTCTTTTCAAAAATTTGTAAATCCCTCAAAATCAGTTTACTGTGTGAACGTTTCTTGAAATCCTTTAAATTCCATGGATATCTCATAAATTCCTTTAAATCTCTTAGAATCCTTTAAATTTACCTGCAATCTTTTGAAATCCTTGAACTACCATACAAAACCCTTATGATCCTTTAAAATGCATAAAAATCCCTCCAAATATCTAAACGTCAGTTAAAATCCTTGAATTTCCGTGAGATGCATCGCAATATCATGAGATCCTTCGGAATCTTTAAAATCCGTTTCAATTTCGTTGAAATCTTCAAAATCCTTGGAAATCTTTCCGAATCTCTTGAAATCCCTTAATCTCTTAATAGACATTCAAATTGTTCGAAGTCCCTTACAATATTCGGAAATCCTTTGGAATTCCGTTCAATCTTTTGAAATTTTAGGATATCCTCCAAAATTTTTTTGCAATCTTTGCAGATCTTTTGAAATTGTGTGAAATCCTTTGAGAATCCTACCAGAAATCCCTTCTGATCTTCGAAATACGATTAAAATCCTCTGACATCCTTCCAAATTCGCATAAATATTTCGGTATATCTTAAAATCCTTAAGTAGTACATTGTGTATCGAGACTTACCCTCCTTGAAGCACGGAGAAAAATGGATGTTTGAATGTAGATGTTTAAAGGATAAGATTGTACCGCCTATCATGCAGATATTCGTGCCAAAGATCTATTATCTTTTCCAGATGTTGGGCGTCAAAATACTGTTATGTTAAACTGAAACACATTTAGATATTGAAATCGACTGAACGAATGCGCATCGCGCATTGTAATTTCACGACTATATTTGACGCCTGTATAATTTCGATATTACAATTATGGAATATTGCAATTTTTGTACATTTTCAAAGAATCAAAATTAGCTATCCTTAATTAAAATTGTATAACGACTTTTGTCTGCCCACACGTCGGAACAATGTTCTTAAGTTTGAGGTTATATTGACTCGAACACATTTGAAAATTTGACAAAATGTTTGTAAATTTATAATAAAATATGAGTTTAAATAATCTCAAATATATATAATTTAAAATGCAGACAATAGATTATTCGTTCTCGGCTCATTTATCCCGTTTTTATTTTTTATTTTGAATTAAGAATATTAAACATAACCTCAACTAGACTGAATCTATCATCTGATTGACATTTCATACACATTTCCCGACATTTCATACAAAATTATTTTGTTCAGCAGTTTTTCTTCGTTTTCAGGTTCCTTCTGTTATTTCAATTAATTTTAAATTTAATTAAAACTTTTATGTTAAGTCACCCTACGAATAAGTATTTTTGAATATATGATTTCTTTCATGTACGAACATTCAAGTTTAGTTTTAATTTCACAAATAAGTTATAAATTAATTCCTTAAATGTATAATATTTGTTTTTCGTTCATGTACGAACATTCAAGTTTAGTTTTAAATTTACGAATAAGTTATCAATTAATTCCTTAAGTGCTCAGAAATAAGTAAATTCCTAAAATATTTACAGCCGATAATTGACATAACCATACACGTAATGTTTCGCATATTTCAGGTTGAACATTTTGGATGTTACAGAGTAATATCTCACTTTTTAATATCTACAGACAGTGGCGGCGTAGCATGGGTTGGCACCCGGGGCGGTTGCGGTGTGGCACTTTGGATTTGTCACCCCTTATTGCCCCTTATTGGCACCCCTTGGTGCTTGGCACCAGGGCTGGCACCCGGGGTGGACCGCCCCCACCGCACCCCTCTTGCGCCGCCACTGTCTACAGATACTAACTTTGAACATCTAGATTGCTGTCCTATAGTTAAACATAAAATATGTTAACCCTGGAGATCTGAATGTTAAGTTTAAACATCCATTTTTCTCCGTGAAACAAGCATGTGAAGCAGATAGAGATGTTTGGTGTACTTGACAATTCATAGATTATAAGTGAAAGGAAGAAATAGCGTACTTCACAGAAGGGAGACTGTGGGGTCCAGCAATACTATTTTTTAAAAGATAAAGATCATTTCCTCCATATTCTTACTTGCGTCACTTGCGTGATGTACACTGTTAGAAAAATCGGGTAAAAGCTACCACAGGGTTCGCATCCAGCCCCTTGACCGTGCCGTCCGGCGATCTATTGTTTTGGCCGAGTAGAGAGCTGGCCGTACAGTCTTGTTCAAAAAGACGCACGGTTGGCAGTGCGAACCCTCTGTACTACCCATCCTCGAGATACATTAGAGACACTAGGAAAAGGAAAAGAAAGCAAATACAGGGCAGCACTACATATCATGGGCCCCGTCTGGATGTATGCTACATATTTCAAATTATTTTACAGTTTTTTTATTTTTTTATCTAAATGCATCTAGTCGTCCCTATTAACCAATCGCCACTAATACTTCTGTATGCTCTAATGAGTCCCCGAGACAAATTTAGTTGAAAATGTCAAGAAGCCCCCTGAGTACATATGAATATCTTGGTTAGATTCTTAAGAACCTTGTTAGTTTTTGTTTAAATAATTTTTTTTCAAGATTAATTTTTAAAAGAAAAAAAATTATTGACAATTGAAAATGCATTTTCATCTTCGGAAAAAAAATCCAAATAGTTTAATTTTTAAGGAAAAATATTCATTTTCTACAAGATATCTACAACGATTAAGTCAGTAAAGTATCAATTAAATCATTAAAATATTCGTTAAATCATTAAAATATTCATTGAGTCATTAAAATAATTGATAAAGCCTAATTTTTAGTGATAAAATTATCATTAATACGCAATATAAAATTGATTCAAATCTGGGATAAATGAACATTAATTTATCCAAATAGTTGAAATTGGAACCAAATAGTCAAATTCCCAAGCGAGAAAGACTAATTTTTTTTAAGGCAGTTGCATTTTCAACAGGAAAGTTCATTTTTAAGCAAAAAAGATGAATTGAAATAAAAGAGACGAATTTTTTACTAAACATTTGCATTTTCAACACGCAAATATGAATAGTCGAAAACCAATTAATTTATTAATTAATGATTTTAAATAAGTAGCATACATCCAGACGGGGCCCCGTGAGATGTAGTGCTGCTCTGTATTTGCTTTCTTTTCCTTTTCCTAGTGTCTCTAATGTATCTCGATGATGGGTAGTACAGAGGGTTCGCACTGCAAACCGTGCGTCTTTTTGAACAAGACTGTACGGCCAACGCTCGACTCGGCCGAAACAATAGGTCGCCCGACGGCACGGTCAAGGGGCTAGATGCGAACCCTGTGGTAGCTTTTACCCGAAAAATCTGTGCTAGATTTAGTATACATGTAATGGAAGCAAGAATGCACAACAGTATACTAGCGTACAGTAACAGTCAACCTGACAGTCAATCTGACTAAGAATGTAGTTACCCACAAATAAGAAAGCAGTGGCGGACTGGCCATAGGTTGGGATGCGGGAAACACCGCCGGCGCCCACCCTATCAGACGCCCCCCTAAGGCATTTAGGCGTCCTCTACGATCATTTTTTGAAACAATGTAAATGTTTTTAATATTAAATAAAAGAAAGCAGAAGGAATGTAATCAGGGATCCGTCCAAAACTATCGTTTCGTTACGTTACGTTATCCAAAAAATACCGAATCTTTTGTTTACTTTTCGTTACGTTTTGACAGATTGGAACGAAATTAAAAACGAAATTGTTATAACTTGATATTGTACCTGTCTGCCTTTTAATATTTATATTAGGTGCACAAGGATTCGAATAAACTATTTTTTTCAAAATACGCGTGATTAACAAATTTCGTTACAATTTCGGTATGTTGAATAACGTAACCTAAGTCGAGTGAATATAGTTACGTTTTGGCAGTATGGAAACAGAACGAAAATCACGAAAGTATTTTGTTTCGTTTCGGTCGGATCCCTGAATGTAATTAAAAGGGTACTCCCTAAACATATTTTACTCCATAAGCTAGTTAATCATCAACACATAACATCGTGTGCAAGAATTCCAAATTATACTTTCAAAACTAATGAAAGTTTTGGGAGGATTAATTTGTTTTTCCTTCCAGGTTTCGTAACTATGCAAAAAAATGGTACTCTCCTGCATCTAACAGAATTTTTTCTCATTATATAAAGCGTCAGCAATGTATTGATTATCTGCGTTTATCAAACTGTGTCGTGGAGAATATTTTTGTTAATGAAAATCAAAACATCATTATAAAAGTGGCACAAAAAACAATGGTGGTTTCTGCCTTTCTTTTTTCTTTTCAGGAAGGCGCCCCTACATATCGACTTCCTGCGTAAGCCCCAAGGTACCCAGTCCGCCACTGTAAGAAAGCAGTTAGATTAACTACATCTTCCAATGATCTGAACTTACTTGAAGATTTACCACAATTTTTTCCCAGTGAAACTATGGGAATGAAAAATCCTTCAACGGGTAGACACTCTGCGTAACATTAATGGAAGTTGAATTTATAATATTTTCGAGCTTTTTAAGGAAGAGAGAGATGGAGTTAGAAATTCTTTAAAAAATTTCAAGCGAATACATATCTTGTGATCGACAAGCTGCCAGCGGCCGATTAATCCGGCGGAGCGTGTGCAGGGCTGAGCTTAGTAACCCAACACCCAAAAGTAGAGACTGAGGGTGGAGAGGGCAGGCAGAATGGAATCAGGGTTGGTGGCTGATCTCGTATCATATTTCGTGTTATTCAAATGCCAACAATGCCATTAAAAGATTTCTCCGGTAATCCTTTCCCCGCTGTTGGCGAGGACTCGAGGAGACGTTTCTTGCTAGTGAACACGCCAGAAACGCACAAAAGAGACTCGAAATTTTATACAACAGCAGGACAACGGACACAATGAGGAGCTGCCTATCTAGAAGCTTTGTTCTTGCCGATCGAACAGATCCCTTATTTCCATTCTTTACCATCGCCATTTGCTTACCGACGACAACGACGACTCGATCAGGTTATATTCTCTTCCGGTCTCATAATTTTCCTTCAACAATGAGAAAAATTAAAGTTACGGTAACAAAATTATTTTGTTCAGGAGTTTTTCTTCGTTTTCAGGTTTCTTCTGTTATTTTCATTACCCTACCAATAAGTATTTTTGAGTATATTTTACATTCGGTACTTAATAAGCTGATACCTCTCTAATTATTGAAGTTGCTTTTATCTCCCTTTCTTTTGTATATTGGTACGATAATCGCTTTTCTCCACTAATCTGGGACTTGCCGCATCTCGATACATAAAATCAATTCGCCCAACCTGTGAAGTATGTACTCGCCAACGTATTTAAGCATTTCAGCGCTAATACTGTCTACATCATCAGCCTTACCGTTTATTATTATTATTATTATTATTATACCATTAAGCCATTTCTCTTTCGGGGTAGGCGTGACTTGCTTGGTTGGAAAATAGTAGCATGTAGGTGGGTATATAGGTACAAGGTAGATAGGTATATAGATGTTGGCTGTAGATACACCAGAGACTCACTATTTGAACGCGCGATCGAAAATGTCCAAGAAGTTGGCACCGCCATTTTGTTTTTTCCAGAAAAAAAAGTTGTGCTGGATTGTGCTAGGTTTGTGCTGAATTGTGCTGAACATTTTCTTTTAAATATTCAAAATTTCGGTCAAAATTAAAAAAAAACTTTTTTGGGGCCAGCACCGACATTTTGTTTTTTAGGGAAAAAAATTTGTGCTGAATTGTGCTAGGTTTGTGCTCAATCGTGCCGCAAAATTTTTTTGAACAAAATAAAAATTGAAGCCAAAATGTAAAAAAAACTTTTCCGGGCGAGCACCGCCATTTTGTTTTTTCAAAAAAACAAAAGTTGTGCCGAATTGTGCTAGGCTTGTGCTCAATCGTGCCGTAAATAATTTTTCAAAAAAATCAAAATTGGAGCCAAAATTAAAAAAAAAACTTTTCCGGGCCAGCAGCGCCATTTTGTTTTTTCTAAAAATAAAAAGTTGTGCTGAATTGTGCTAGGTTTGTGCTCAATTGTGCCGTAAAATATTTTCCCAAAAAGTCAAAATTTGACCCGAAATTCTCAAAAAACAATTTTTTAGACACTACGTGCAAAGCAATTATTGTCCTATACACTTTTTACTTAGGTTTTTGAATCCAAATTTTTTCAAAATGCGAATTTCTAAAATCTAAAAGTTGTGCTGGGTTGTGCTAGGCGTGAAAAACAATTATGGTCCCATACACTTTTAACTCAGGTCTATATTTTTTCATGAAAATCTAGTTTATTTTCCTCAAAATGATTTTTGAAATTCGAAAATTTTCGAAATTGCGAAATTCAAAAATCTAAAAGTTGTGCTGGGTTGTGCCAGGCGTGAAAAACAATTATTGTCCTATACATTTTTACCTCAGGTCTATATTTTTTCATGAAAAACTAGTTTATTTTTCTCAAAATGATTTTTAAAATTCAAAAATTTTCAAAATGTGAATTTAAAAAATCTCAAATTTGTGCTGGGTTGTGCTAGGCGTGAAAAATAATTATTGTTCTATACACTTTTGTCTCAGGTCTATATTTTTTCATGAAAATCTAGTTTATTTTTCTCAAAATAATTTTTGAAATTCGAAAAATTTGAAAATGCGAATTTCGAAAATCTGAAAGTTGTGCTGGGTTTTCTAGGCGTGAAAAACAACTATTGTCTTATACACTTTTATTTCGGGTCTATATTTTTCATGAGAAACTAGTTTACTTTTCACAAAATGATTTTTGAAATACAAAAAATTTAAAAATGCGAATTTCAAAAATCTAGAAGATGTGCTGGGTTGTGCTAGGCGTGAGAAACAATTATTGTTCTATAATTTTTGAACTCAGGTCTATATTTTTTCATAAAAATCTAGCTTATTTTTCTCAAAATGATTTTTGAAATTCGAAAATTTTCGAAATTGCGAAATTCAAAAATCT
>CAKNXH010054569.1:45852-69853 GCA_932178445.1 Andricus quercusramuli
AAAATGAGCGGTTCACAGTGGTGTAGTCCTAAAAATGTAGGTTGCCCAGCGGTACCCCCCCCCCCCCCACCCTTCTCCAGGATTGCAAAGAGGTATTGTCAAGAAAGTTGATACGACTTTATAACGTGTATTAGCGTTCACGTCTCTAGATTTTTATTTCCCAACATTAAAAATAATAAATTAAAAATATAAACAATATAAAAATCCATTATTAACCCAAGTTTTTAATATTTTTTAAACATTTTTAGAACAATGATTATTAATTTCTAATTTGGAATTGGAAACGTTTGAAATTAAAAAAAAAAAGATATATGTAGAACGATTTTGCACAATTTAATTAGAAAAAAAGAGTTAAATTGTATAATTTCTAATTTGAAGCGCTAAAAATGAAACAATTTTATTTTTAATTGAACAATCACGAAACTGAATGATTTCAGAAAAAAAAATTTGAAAATAGGACATTTCAAAAAGTTAAAAATTGAATATTTTAAGATTCGAAGTGTGGAAATTGGATCATTTAAAATTCAAAGGAATTGAATCTGTGTCATTTTTAATTTAAAGCGTTCAAAAGTAAATAATTGAAAATTGAAAACTTTGTATTTGATTGATTTTGAATTCTAAGCGATATTTTATTAGTTCAAAATAAATATTAATTTTTAATGGGAATCAT
The DNA here is from genome assembly GCA_932178445.1 of Andricus quercusramuli. Taxonomy (NCBI): domain Eukaryota; kingdom Metazoa; phylum Arthropoda; class Insecta; order Hymenoptera; family Cynipidae; genus Andricus; species Andricus quercusramuli. The sequence goes on from CAKNXH010054569.1 coordinate 46,523, forward strand.
TGAAAATAAAAAAAGTTCTGCTTCATGCGCTGAAACTTAAACGAACGCAAACTTCATTTAAAACTGGAAAAATGTTAGTCACCAAAAATTGTAATATTAAAACTTTTTTACACTCAAGTACTTTGAAATTTTAAATATTTTAAGTAAATTTAAATCACTTGAAAATTGCTAATTTTAAACTGTTAATTATTATACTTTCCACAATTCAACCAATTCAATTTTAATTGCAAAACTGAAAATTATGAAATTGTAAAATTGAAAATTTAGCGTTCAAAATGAATATTCAGAACTGTAAATTTGCATCCACGTAAGATTAGCAAAATTATCCAATTGCTGAGATATCAATTTCAGTGAGTTTAATTTTTATCTATTTTGATTTTAAACGCAATTTTTTATTTTTTATTTTCATATCGTTTTATTTTTAACACTTCTTTCAGAAAAAACTTCTCTTATTCTTCAACTTCATCAATCGGATACTTTTTAATTTAAAATGATTTATTTGTTTAAATGTTCAAATAAAAATCAGACACTTTGAGCTTTTTAATTTTAAATTACTTTATATTTACATCAAAAATTATTGTATTCGAAACTAACTATCAAAGCGTTTAATATGAAATTTTGAAACATTCATTTATAAATTGACCTGCCATTTTGAATATTTGAATTTTAATATACAATATTGTAAAATTAAAAAATCAAAGCAACAGGAACTATTAGCATCATTGTCAATCATGGCAATATTCATATTCTATCTACTCCCCTATTATGGTTTACCCCGAAAGGGATATGGTTTAATGGTATAATAATAAAAAAAAAAAATTAATTGAGGAAAAAAGGTGGCCTAGCGCCGCTATGCCCCGCTGGGCCTCGACTAGACCACTGGCGGTTCAGATCAATTGAGTGATAAACGCTTAGAGTCTCTCATCAGAATACCATGGCATCTCTTGACTTTTGAGCCTTTCCATGTTTCCTAAAGAGACAGAATGAATGTCGCCAGCCTCGCCAGGAACCACAAGAACCAAGTGAGCGACTGAGTTATCTCGGCCTGAAAGGGACCTAACTTCGACTGCTCTTGGTCCAGTCTCCGCCAGTGAAGTTTCTCTCAACATACCTATGACCAGTAGATTTGTCAGAGCTGCACTGACTTGACTCTGGTCGAGCCTTCGCCAGTAGAGTTCCCCTTAACGTGTCTGTGACCAATGGTAAGAGCTAAATCGACTCGGCACACTACAAATGGTCCTGACCTTTGCTAACGAATCTCCATCCACATGTCCCTGACCAAAGGTCGTGCGAGAGCGTTCTCGACTAGGTCTGCTTGTTATCACGCAACACCAGTAGTTCTCAGAACAGGCCCAGTTAGCCCAGGTTACTTGTTCGCGCTCGAAATGTTCGTCGGCAGACTATCATTCCCTTAAGCTCTTGCAAATCATTCAGATAGACTGGACCAGTTTTAACCTGTAAATGAGCAACAACAAAGATTTTCAATGAATATTTTACCTGGTTTTATGCCAACGCATCAAAAGTAATCCATTTGCGCATGCTGTCTACAGCCGCCATAGTCCTTTGACCTCAGCCATATTTGAGCTCCCTCAAGTCTGAAACTTCGTAGCGATCGTTAGGTAGGACAGCAGTCACCTTGAATGGGCACTTTGACTTATAGGCCAGGCGGTACATAGTTTTGTTTGACAATAATTCCGACTAAAGAAATTATGGTTTTAAAATGTTGTTTTGGTCAATATAAGGAACAGTTTTCGTTATCCCCCTCCCCTGACCTCTGCGTATCTTTTGGCAGTGGCGTAAACTTTCATAAACCGGTTTTTTATTTATAACTCGTTTGTTCATGATTTTTTTGCAAATTCCACGTCTATACAAATTAAAGTACATAAAATTCTCTTATATTTGTTCTGAAATGAAGTTGGATAAATTTATGCACTAATTGTCGGTAAGATCAATGTTAATAAATAAATAATACATTAACAACTTATTTTTGATTTTTATAAATTTATTAATGGAATAAATGTTTTCATTATATACGGTTTTGACAATTGCGAGCCTATGTATGTAAGTATTTGAGACCACTTAGTCGAAAAATTTAGAGAATAGCTTGGTCGTTGTAAATCATTTTAATTCAAAACAAAAACGACGAATACCATTGGCGTAGAACAGGGTTCACCACTTTCAGCAAGTGTTGACTGAAATGACAAGCGCGTGGCTGTAACAAGAAAAATGTATGTAGAATTATTATGTATTTTATATATAAAGTAAGGTCAAATTCATACCAGTCATAACATAGAGTGCGAAAGAGATGCTCTTATGTTCTTATAACGTCTCACTCACACTTATGCTTCCCTATGATTGGTATGAATTTGACGTTACGGTATATATGAGTAATAAATATTTGTAAATTTGTGAGGCTTACCAAAGAAAAAGTTCAGCCGACTGATTAATTTAGAAGTTTTCTTTTTTTGGAAGCCGACGATCCTTTAAGGTGGCGGTGGAAGGCTCGTCCTGCATTCCTCCACGCTTAGATTTTCTTACACCTGAGGTTGATTGTTGAGGTTCGACCTCCATCAGGTCACCTCTACTCTCCTGCTCGTTGTCATCATCATCGGTGGAAGGCTCGTCCTGCCTTCGTCTTCGCTCAGATGCTCTCACAGCTGAGCTTGATGGTTGAGGTTCGACCTCCATCAGGTCACCTCTACTCTCCTGTTCATTATCATCCTCATCATCACCGCTTGACTCAGCTGACTCGCTCTCTGACTGAAGCCCTTCGTCGTCCTCATCTCTCAAAAAGCGCTCTAGTTGGATACCGACTCTGTCGTCAATGTCGCTGATGTCCTCATCCTCCTTGATATTCGTGCAAGATTGGCCTCAGCAGTTGCCACAAATCGTTGGGCATAGCAGTCCAGCTTTTCTGCAAGTGCAGGCTGCTTTGCAACCTTTGGTGCATTTGCACGAAATTCTCTGAAGCAGTTCTTGAGGAGCCGCGTCTTTGAGGGTGGGGATTGGTCTTAGGCCATGCTTGCTTCTTTTCCAACCCCAATCTTCACCCAATAGAGCAGATGTTTCTCAACATTCCAACGACTAAGGGACTAAGCTATTCTCTAAAATTTTCGAGTTAGTGGTCTCAAATACTTACATACATAAACTAGCAATTGTGAAACCCGTATATAATAAAAACATTTGTTCCATTATTAAAGTTATTTATGAAAATAAGAAATAAGTTGTTATTGTATTATTTATTTATTAACATTGATCTTACCGACAATTAGTGCATAAATTTATCCAACGTCTTTGAAAAACTAGTATAAGTGGAAGTGTTCAACATTTTTTTTTCAAATTTTCGTATGAAAAAAATCAATAGAACCTTTTTTGTGGAGAATTTTATGTACTTCAATTTTTGAAGACGCGGAGTTTGCAAAGAAAACCATAAACAAACGAGTTATAAATAAAAAACTGTTTTTCGAAAGTTTACGCCACTGCCAAAAGATACGCAGAAGTTGAGAGAGGGGGATAACGAAAAGATGACCATTTTTTTTTGCTCTGCCGCCTGGCCTATTAGCTATCAGTTTCTTGCTTTGACCAGTGGCTGCTGTTCGGGGTGCCACCAGAACAATGTCCCCTATAGAGTATCGCGTGGGTTTGAACCTCTTGCTGTCGTAGCGAGACATCTGCCGTACTTGTTCCTCAACGGTAACTCGCCTTGCCTCCTTCCGCATCGCCTTCAAGTCGGTCTGGTCCAAAGTCTCTTGAATCGCTCCCAGCAAAGCATTATCTGCTGAGCTTCGAGGCTTGTACCAGTACAAAAGTTGAGCTGGACTCTTTTGGGTTGCCCGATTCGTGGTGCAATTGATGCCGCTCTGCACCTTCTTCACGTAAACGTCCCAGCTATCTTCTGGTGCACCAGCACTAGTCGTTGCCAGCGAATTAAGAATAGTGAGATTCAGTCGTTCAACGTGCCCATTCGCTCTTGGGATAGTTGCTGCATTAAGAATATATTTTATTCCATACTCTTGGCAGAACTTGATGAAACGGTGTGATGTAAAGCAGGTGCCTCTGTCGCTGATGATTCGAGTTGGTACTCCGAAGATTTCAAACACTTGAAATAGTGTTCTTATGACCCATTTGGTTTTGGTGTTTTTAACTGGCTCGATGATGCAGAATTTCATAAAACCATCAATTAAAGCCAATACATGTGACCGTCCACAAAGAAAGGGACCTAATGCGTCAAAGCTGAATTTTACAGGACGGGCGATCGTAGCAGAGCCTGCAAGCCAGCATTTGAGTAGTTGGGATGCGTCTATAAAAAGCACCCCCTCCACTTACCACTACACTTTTAGGCACGAGCCAGTAGAGCTCACGGACACATCGCGTACAGCTGTAAGGTAAGTGGTGGGGCTGGATTTCGTAGACCTCTCGTTCGGACTCCGCATACGTTTCTCATGCCTATGTTTGTAGCTTAATAACAGGAAAAGTAATAACCTTAAAAAATGTCTGATTATTGGAAATTATAGAGTAACTCATAAACTATCGATTGGCGTAAAAAACTGAAAATCAATTTTTTCCGCATTAGGTCCCTTTCTTCGTGGACGGTCACATATGGGTTTTATGTCGTTTGCTTTTTACAAAGGGACCCACATGATCTAAGTGTACAGTATGAAAGGGGATTGCGATTTTCTCTATAGGATGCAGTCGATGGGAATTTGATAGAACCCAGATTTTAGGTCTAAAGAGGTGAAAACTCTTTCCTGATAGACGATCAATCTGATCTTCGATATTTGGCAACGGGTGCAAATCGGATTTGATTTTTTTATCGAGTAAACGATAGTCGACACACAAGCGAGGCTCACCGTTTTTCCTTTTCTTTAATAGAATGGGACTTGCATAATGTGAATGACTCTCACGAATATCGCCGTTCTCTTCTAACTCTTCAACAATTTGTCTCACGGTTTTGCGTTCTTCATAAGATAGCCGACGAGGTGGTTAGTTCACAGGTTCATCGTCTACCAGTCTGATTTTCATTTTCGTACCTTTAGTTACACCTAACTCCTGCATATTCAGCGCGATAAACGTACGGTACCGATTTAGCAGCGAAACTAATTCACCTATGACTTTGAGGTCATCTACTCCTGGACATTGAATGTCTTCATCAGTTATATCCCTTCTATCTTTTTCAATCAGGTTTACTTCTAGCGGTAACATTGACCCATCTGCAGTATTTTCTTTCTCGAGTCTTAGATCAGTTGCATGTACAATAGCTTTTACTCTAGGAGTCGCAAGTATGTCTCACCCAACGAGTATCTTTCTTGATGATTGCTCATCCTGGACTACAAACATTTCTACTCCGCATGTTATAACGTCGATTTGAAGATGTACTTTAGCGCGTGCAACCGGAGTCACCAGCGCGTAATTAAAAGCTGATAGAGTTTCTTGCGTTTGGATTAGTTTTAATCCAAGTGCATGAGCTTCACTGAATCTTATGATTGAACAATCGCTCCCCAAATCAATCATAAACTCACTCGAAATATTGTTTACGGTTTACGGATAGATGGGCTTTTGTACTTCTAACTTGTTTACTTGATACACATGCGTAGACTTCCTTTCATATCAGCCAGTCATGACTTTTTCGATTCTTTATTCGATTTATTTTTCGCCTAACAATTCTCTTCCCTATGACCTACTTTACAACAATTCGCGCAAATCGGTTTTTCGCGCGTTGTCGATTTTTTTACTTCAGCTACCCCTGAGCCGGACTCTTCTTTCAGATGAGGACACTCATACCTACGGTGACCTACCTTCCTGCAGTGACAACATGCATTTTTCTTTTCGTCTCCTACTTTGGTTTTCCGTTTGTGACCTCACGTGTATTTTGTCTCTCGTTTCTCTCTTTAGCTTCATCCCCCGTTTCACGGAAAATGGCTAGACAATTGTTGAGTTCATTAAGGGTTGCAACGCGTTGAAAGTATGGTGGTGCGTATTTTCTCATCATGAAGACCACGAGTAATAAAGTCAACAATTTTATCCTCCGCCAAATCAAGCTTAAGTTTGTTCAATTTCCCTACTTTTTTAAAACAATAGGTTTGATGTTCCTGACCCGGAATGCTTTCGTATGAAACTGCCTCTTTAAGTAGAATGCCAAAACTTAGTTCTCCCGGAAATAGTTTTTTTTTAGGGACTGAGAGAATACCGGCCAAGACAATTGTGTTTCATGCAACTCATCATACCACACTTTTGTGTTTCCGCGGAGCCTGCAGACCGCGAAATAGAGTTTCGTCTTATCATCCCAATCATACAAAATAGCGCAAGAAATTACTCTGTCTAACCAGTCTGCTGCAGATTGGTTCTTTACAGACGGATCAAATTCGGGCAAGAACTTTTCATTAATAAAATTGTTGCCCGACTTTTTCCAATAGAATATAATTAACATTAATAATAAATTGCCTTAACAATCAGTCCTGTGAACATTGATGAACTATCACTTTCCTCTAATTGAAAATATGACAACTAGTGGGAACTTTGTTAAAAAACCGCGTCTTTCTAACTCCATTCTATGAGAAAATTGCTTAAAACAATAATAAATTATTTAAATAATTTATGCGAACATCTAATTATCAGAATGAAGTGGTCTTTTATGTGCCAGAAACAATTTTTATTGAAAAAAACACAAAAAGTCATAGTTAGCGCGAAAAACTCGCAAAATCCATTTTTTCACTTATGGGGTTTCTTTATGCGACCCTATAAAACAAACTTATGTTGTTGACATTTAAAAAGAGAAATTTTATTCGTATTCTGCGGCTAATTGTGAAGAGAAATGTGGAGTTTCAACTCGATTGCGATAATATTGAGGATTCTGAATAAGATTTACATAAACTTCTTTTTTTCTTATGGGAAATACGTGTTAAACTTCATGGGGCTTGCGGCACCTCTAAATATAATTTTTTTTTTTCAAACAAAAAAATGGATTTATTTTAGTGTAGATTCGAACAAATTTGTAGGGTGGGCCCATAAAAATTCAAAAGAAAATTTTTCCAATGCATTTTTGGACCACCCTAAGGTATACTCAATTCTCGTCATAAGAACGGTCTTGGGCATGGCTTGCAGTGGACTTGATCTTGAATCGTGGCAATTCAAACGTAAACAGGAAGGGCCGAATGAATAATTTATGTTGGATTTAGACGCATGATGCAACCTGATGCAACTAACGTGCTGAGAATGAGGCCCTCAAGCTTTTTGTCACGCTTGACTGAACACATTATCTCTTTCGGCCCCGCGGCACCTCTCACTACGAAACTGCGGAGGTCATCAGTTCTAGGAATATCGTAAATCGGGTTTTCTTATATCGGGAGTTGAGTGTAATTAAAGTTTATAATTTTAAACCTCGTAGAAGACAAAGCATTGTTAAAAATTCTTTGGACATTTCGAGCGTGTGCAGAGTCCTTTTTAAAATGCTCACATTCCTGGGGAAACAATTACTTTCTCTGCAAAAGACATCCATAATTCGGACACTTTAACCGCGCACCTTCTCTTTTATGTATTCATGGCGGTTTCCGCGTGGACGACGAGGATTGAATGTCACGCGTTCGCGACGTTGTAAGAAATTTATTGTCACCATGACGATGGGCCACCGCGTGTCGAAGTGAGCCACACTCTAAGAACTGATTCCCAGAATGTCCCAGAATTTTGTCGACTGATTGTCAATAAATTGATTTAAAACTTTTGTCTCTGAAAACAAAATTTATCTTTATGTGATTACATGTATGTAATCATCTGTAAGAATTCAATTAATATACAGAACATAGATAATTATCCACTTTTCCAAGAATCTAAATGAAATTTGTTTTTGTTTCAGGTGAGTACATATGTGATGCATATACATTTATTAATGTAACCCTTCAAGATACGCGCTTGCGATGGTTCTGCTGATATCGGTAAGTACAAATCTTATAAAACCTCGCTTCAATGAGAAGAAGAGAAACAATGTATATCTCGGAACAAGCTCATGTTATTTTCAAGTTCAAATGCTTTCTTATCTTATTTAAAATCAACGAAGCGTCCCTCGGGTTCTGTCTCAGTCGGCATTCATTAGTCGATTTGCGTCCACATAGGTAGCTTAAGAACGTTCATATTATAATTTTGTTTTATGAATAAAGTTACACCTTCAATACGATATAGATCATAAAGACAAGAATCTCAAATTTTGATTGCGAGGTATATAAAGTTAATAATGTATCATTATTTTTCTACTATAAGCAGGTTGCTTGTAATTATTACTAGTCCAGTCAAATTAGCATTTCTGCTGGAACAAAATATAAACATGAATTTTTTTTGCTGAAAAATTACGGGTGGATGTTCTAATAAAATACTGATTCCCTGAGACTTGCCTGACCGTTGCGTATAATGTTAATTAAAAATAAAATTAAACTTGAAAGGATTTCTTAACATGTTTGCTTGGATCGTTGCTATATTTCATCCCTTTGCGACTGATAGTTTATGAGATGTTAATTTGTTAATTGAGTGTACCATGTTTTCGAGAATTCTGTGCGTCCACATTTGAGAAAACATGCCCCTCGAGAGAAGAAAACGCCCTTCTCCATTTTCTCAAAAACCTGATACCATTTTCAATCAAACTTTTTTTATCCATTCAGCAGCGCGATAGTTAGAAAGTAAACTCTCACTCATTAAAAATTAAAAATTCGATTTTGTATGGCCGTCTAAACTTGACAAACGTTCTCCTCGAGCGAAAAAAATCTTTCCACAAATCGTCTAGAAACATTTAAACAAATTGTGAAAATTTTTACCATAAAACTTAATTTTCAATTAGGAAGATTAATTTTCGACAATAGAAAAAAAGAATATTCAACAAAATATATGAATTTTCAACCAAATAGTGGAATTTTTAACTGAAACAAAATAAAAACGAATTATCAACCACTTCAATTCAATGGAGAGACACGAATTTTTAACGAAACTAGAGCCTTATACGCGCGCGACCAATTTATTTGCATATCATTATTATATTTGGAAATGAAGTTCAATGAAATACCATGAAATTAATTTTTACTTTAATAACTTTTATTTGTACATGGCTTCGCATGGATACCCTCTCACGATGCAGAATAAATACTTGTGCAACTCTTAAACATTTCCATCCAACTTTGGAAAAAAACCTATAAAATGTTGGCGCGTACAAATTTTCATAGAAATACACGGTATATGATCTCGTCTCGAGAAGAGTCCAGATGTCAAGCCATTTCGAGCGCGCATAGCACTCGGATGGATGACCATCTGCCACGTATACGATCGAGTTATGTATTCGCTGCGTTTTAACCTCGGTTTTCACTAATTTCGAGCAGGAGGTTTGACAAAAGGGGTTCTTCGGCAAATTGCCAAACTCTTAATTTGCTTATGAAAATATTCTAAATAATTAATACATCTTGGAAATTTGAAGAGCCTAATGAAGTCACCGAAAAGATATTCTTGGTTGATTCTGTGAAAAATTCACCCTATTTGTTTAAAAATAGCCAAATTCTGATTTTTTTATAAAAGTTGTTTAAATAATTGATAATTCTTGTGAATTTACAAAAGAACGTAGAAAAGAGAATCAGAAAGACAATCTTAGTTGACTCCGTAAACAAATTGTGTCTATTCTTTGAAAAATACCCAAACTCTGAATATGTTTATGAAAAATATTTCAATAATGAATAATTATTATGAATGTGCAAAGTAATGTACGAAATTCTTATTTGAAATACGTTTGAAATTCGTTGTTTCCGTAAAAAATTGAGCCTATTCCTTTGAAAATAGACAAACACTAAATATGTATAGGAAAATTGTTTAAATGATTAATAATTATTATAAATTTGCAAAGTATCATAGGAAATAGTCCTCGAAAAGATATTCTTAGTTGCCTCCAAATTGCTGGTAAAAATTGTTTAAATAATTAATAATACTTGGGAATTTACAAAGCATCACAGAAAAAAGTTATGGGAAATATGTATATTCTTAGTTAATTCTGTAAACAAATGTAGCCTATTGGTTGATAAATAACCAAACTCTGAATTTGTTCATGTAAATTGTTTAAATATTTAATAATTGTTTTAAATTGTCAAAACATAGAATAGAGTCATCAGAAAGACATTGTTAGTTGACTCCGTAAATAAATTGTGTCTATTCCTTGAAAAATACCCAAACTCTGAATATGTTTATGAAAATTGTTTAAATAAATAATAATTATTGCAATTGTGCAAAGTAATGTAGGAAAGTCTTGTTGGAAATACGGACTTTCTTGCTTCCGTAAATAAATTGAGCCTATTAGTTTCAAAACAGCTAAACTTCCAATTTGTTTATCAAATTTTTTAAAATAATTAATAATACTTGAGAGTTTACGAAGTATCACAGAAAAAGGCATCGGAAAGATATTCTTAGTTAATTCTGTAAAAAATGTAGCCTATTCGTTGACAAATAACTAAACTCTGAATTTGCTTATGAATATTATATAAATAATTATTAATTATTGTATATTTGCAAAGTATCGTAGAAATCTTGATGCATCAAACTAATTGATCCTTGTCATTGAAAAATGTCTGATTACCTGATTTCTTTATGAAAATTGTTTAAATAGTTAATAATTCTTGTAAATTTATAAAGCAAAATACAAAAGAGTAATCATAAATATATTCTTAGGCGCCTCCGTAAACAAATTGTCCCTATTCCTTGAAAAATAGGCAAACTCTGAATATGTTTATGAAAACTGTTAAAATAATTAATAGTTGTTATAAGTGTTCTAAGTATCGTAGAAAATAGTTATTTTTTTTTTTAAGCTTCTAATGTGTCCCCTAAGGGTTTACATTGTTCTTGTATCTCTTCCCTATTCCTTCACACACCTCCTACACACATACTTGGTGGTGGGAGGGGGACCTACAGTTTAAGGTGGGATCCGAACCACCAAGAGCAACAGCCTTAAGTACTTAGAGAACCTTTTTCTCTAGAGGTACCGGTCCCACGACTCTCCGGAGATGAACAACTCCCTTGCTAGGCAAGTGTTCACCCCATGGGCCACCGAGACTCTTCCAGAGTGCGAGGCGGGAATCGAACCCGCAAGCCGACGAAGTGGGTTCAAAACCTACGTCTTAACCCCCACGACCATCGTCCCACTAAAATAGTTATTAGAAATACATTCTTTGTTGATTCCGGGAACAAATTGGGCCTATTCTTTCAGAAATAGCCAAACTCTGAATTTTTCAATGAAAAATGTTCAAATAATTAATAAATCTTGTAAATTTGCAGAACATAACAAATTTGTTGGAAATAGCCAAAATCTAAATTTGTGAAGTTAAATAATTAATAAGCTAAAGACAGCAGTGAGTGACAGTGTTAGTTGTCAAGAGTACACTATTTAACTTTTCACTCTTGTATACACCTTAATCACTATTTTTTTTGTAAGCATAAGTGAAGTAGTTATTTTTTTATATTAAAAGCATGATGGCAGCAATGTCCGCATTGCTTGTTAATAATTATTAATTTTTTGTGTGCTTCATACGAGTGGATGGGTGAGTGACACATGTGCACTTGAGGAAAAACAGGATGATTTAAAGAATCAGATTGTTCGACGAAAATGGAAATGTATCTGCTCAAATTCTAGCAGGCGATTTGTTGCTAGAACATCATTAAAAAGACCATGATTAAAAATGCTCTTGAACTTTCGACCAATCATATCCAAGCGTCTGCATTGAAATTTTGCTTAAAGGTGTTGGATAACTTCGACTTGGAATTTTTTTTTATTGGCCCGGCACTGACTCCATATATAATTTTTCCCAAGTATTTCAGAGCGAAAGAAAGAAAACTTGTCAAATATCCCGGGGTTTGCGAGATCCTCGGATCAATGACATTTATAGGAATGAAGCCTTTTGCTAAGGGAATAACTATTTTCGCGGAAATTATTAATTTTTCCAAAGGGAGAAATCTGAAGACAGCATTTGAACGGCGAGAACCGTTCGCTAATTTATTTTTTTACTCACAATTCTGACATCACAGAGGTATTTCCACGGGTCAGCCAATATTCGAAGACCCAAAAGTAGATGATGGCGAACCTAAATTTCGCGAAATACGTCGCGAAATGGAGAAAAGTGTGGCACAAAATTGAGATGTCCTGTGTATGTGAGTCCTGTGTATGTGTGCAAACTCGGCAAACAGACTGGCTGCCAAATTCGTGCTCCGAACGGAATCCTCAATGCTCTGAAGTCCGCATCACACATTGCCACTCGCGAAATCGATCGTGGCGCAAATATTTAAAAAGTTCTTGAAGACAGCAACTGCAAATGCACCAATTTGATAGATGAATCAATTTATGATTGTATGTAAATTTGTAAATTTACCCAGTTGGAAATTATAACTTTGAAATTATGATTTGAACATTTTTAAATTATAAATTATAAATTTATCAAGTTATCCAGCAATAAATTCCGAAACCATCAAATTCGATTTCTGAAATTTCGAAATTAGGCCCTCTGCAAATTTATTTATAGATTCCAAGTTCATCAAGTGGTCCAACTATAAATGAATTATATCAAGAAGCTTGTAACGGGGGACACGGATTGTGGTCATCTTTTGTGAGCGAAGAGGGCCTCATTTGAGATTAAAAAAGCTGAAACAGTTTACTAAAATGGAAAGCGGTTTACGAGAAAACGGGTTACAAGAAATCCGCGCAAAATGACTATGGGTTTGAATTATAAAACTAAAGAGTAAGGATCGGCGGGGTAGTGGCCTAGGTTCAAGGGCTACAGTTTCTGCCGCCATGCGTTCGCGTCCTCGTATTCTCGTTAATTTTTTATTTTTTCTAATTTTTTTTCAATACATTACCGTGAATATGCATAAATATTATGAAAATATTGATAAACATTAATAATTTTGGAATAGGTTGCAGCAACAAAAATATTTGTTGTGATAAGCTTTTGGAGGGCGGGGGTGCTAAAAAATGCCCTTCATCCCCCAATAAATTATCAATAAAATGAAGAACATGAATAAAATCATTAAAATTAATGAAACGAATCAAACGGATAAAATGAATCAAACAAATGAAATCAATAAAATCAATGAAATCAGTGAAACCGATATAAATTTTATTTTATTGATTTGATTGATGTTGTTCATTTGATTGCATTTTAAAAAAAATCAAATATTTATATTGATTTTCTTTATTTTATTACAAAATACAATGAAATGAATCAACAAAATCAATAGATTGAAAGAAATCACTAAAATCAAGAAAATCAAATTATAATCAATAAAATCAGAATTATACTGATTTTAGTGATTTTATTCAATTCATTGATTTTTGTTTTTCATTTCATCGTATTTTTTAATGAAATAAAGAAAATCATTATGAATATCCGATTCTTGTATTAAAAAATACAATTAAATGACTCAATGAAGTCAATAAATTGAATAAAATACTAAAATCAAATTATTATGAATAAAATCAAAATTGCACTGATTTTGCTGATTTTAGTGATTTTATTCAATTTATGGATTTCATTGGTGTTATTGATTTTTTTGTTTTTCATTTTATTGATAATAATTTTTTGTTTTTTGTTTTTAGTGATTTTATTGATCTACTTGATTTTTTTAAATTAAAAAATGGAATGGAATAAATCAATAAAAGCAATAAATTTGATGGAATCAGTAGAATAAATAATAAAGATTTATTATCAACAAAATCAATAAAGTAAACAACATCAATGAAATCAATAAAATCCATACAATAAAAACTAGCTGTGAATTCGATCTCGTGTATTTCCACTTTGTTTGTATTTATAATTATATGGTGCTCATTTCACGAGCACTCTGCTTCCCGTAAGCAAATGTATTTGCTTCCTCATAGAGGAAGCATTAGTTATTTTTTTCAATAATAGACAAACCAAAGTCTTCATTTTGCTCAATCGATTCGACTCGAATCAACACACCTTTTCTGTTTTTGCATCAACTTTAAATTATGTTAATGAAAAAAGTTTTACTATAAAAAACCGATTTTCAAAATATATAAATTTCCATAACTTCCCTACTCTTTGATAAAATGCATTATTATTATGGGTCAATCGATTCGTTTCGAACCAAGGAATCTTTTATATTCTTGCATAAACTCTGAATTATGCTAGTGAAAAAAAGTTTCACTATAAAAAACCGATTTTCAAAATATATAAATTACTATAAGTTCCCTGCACTTCAATAAAATGTATTAATCTTATAGGTCAATCGATTCGTCCCGAACCAAGGAATCTTTTCCATTGTTGCATCAACTTTGAATTATGCGAATAAAAAAAGTTTTACTATAAAAAACCGATTTTTAAAATATTATTGAGTGCTAGAAAAAAATGCAATAAATATTTTTAGAAATCCTTCGATCAGCTTCAAGATATTAGTGAGGAAAATAAGCTCTCCAAATTTCATCAATTTATCTGCAACCGTTTTCTAGTTATCGTGTTCACAAAAAAGCGTGACATCCACACATCCACACACACACACACATCCGGACAATTGCTTAGCACATTGTATTAGACATTTTTAAATTAGGGAGGGTTTAATTAAATGAATTTAAAAATTTTGAAAAATGTTACCATTACAAAGCTTCCTCTATGAGGAAGCAAAATTAATAAAATCAATGAATTGAATAAAATCAGTATAATTTTGACTTTATTGATTAGTGATTTTATTCAATTTTTATACTGATTTTCTCCATTTTATTAAAAAATACAATCAAATGAATCAAGAAAATCAATAAATTGAATGAAATTACTAAAAACAATAAAATCAAATTATTATCAATGAAATAAAATAAATGAACAGCACCAATAAAATCAATAAATTGAATAAAATCACTAATCAATAAAGTCAAAATTATACTGATTTTATTCAATTCATTGATTTTATTGATTTTGCTTCCTCATAGAGGAAGCTTTGTAATGGTAACATTTTTCAAATTTTTTAAATTCATTTAATTGAACCCTCCCCAATTTAAAAATGTCTAATACAATGTTCTAAGCAATTGTCCGGATGTGCGTGTGTGTGGATGTGTGTGTCGATGTGTGGATGTGTGGATGTATGGATGTGTGGATGTGTGGATGTCACGCTTTTTTGTGAACACGATAACTAGAAAACGGTTGCAGATAAATTGATGAAATTTGGAGAGCTTATTTTCCTCACTAATATCTTGAAACTGACCGAGGCATTTCAAAAAATATTTATTGCATTTTTTTCTAGCACTCAATAATATTTTAAAAATCGGTCTTTTATAGCAAAACTTTTTCCATTCGCATAATTCAAAGTTGATGCAAGAATATAAAAGATGCCTTGGTTCGGGACGAATCGATTGACCTATAATCATAATACATTTTATTGAAGAGTAGGGAAGTTATGGTAATTTATATATTTTGAAAATCGGTTTTTTATAGTAAAACTTTTTTCTTTAGCATAATTCAGAGTTGATGCAACAATATAAAAGATTCCTTGGTTCGAAACGAATCGATTGACCTACAATAATAATGCATTTTATCAAAGAGTAGGGAAGTTATGGTAATTTATATATTTTGAAAATCGGTTTCTTATAGTAAAACTGTTTTCATTAACATAATTTAAAGTTGATGTAAAAACAGAAAAGATGTGTTGATCTGAGTCGAATCGATTGACCTATAATATTAATAAATTTTATTGAAGAGTAAGAAAGCTACGGTAATGCATAATATTTGAAAATACGGTTTTTTATAGTAAAACTTTTTTCATTAGCATAATTCAAAGTTGATGCAAGAATGTAAAAGATTCCTTGGTTCGGGGCGAATCTATTGACCTATAATATTAATACATTTTATTGAAGAGTAGGCAAGTTATAGTAATTTATATATTTTCTCTCTTCACTAGCATAATTCAGAGTTGGTGCAAGGATATAAAAGATTCCTTGGTTCGAAACGAATCGATTGACCTATAATAATAATGCGTTTTATCAAAGAGTAGGAAAGTTACGGTAATTTATATCTTTTGAAAGTCGTTTTTTTATAGTAAAACTCTTTTCATTAACATAATTCAAAGTTGATGCAGGAACAGAAAAGATGTGCTGATTCGAGACGAATCGATTGACCTATAATATTAAGACATTTTGTTGAAGAGTATGGAAATTGTGAAATTGCATAATATTTGAAAACACGGTTTTTCATAGTAAAACTTCTTTTCAGTAACATAATTCAAAATTGATGCAAGAAAGGAAAAAAAACCTTGATTAAAGGCAAATTGATTGATCTATAATAATAATACACTTTATTGAAGATTAGGGAATTTCTGCTCATTTATAATATCTGAATCATCAGGTTCAAACAGAAAAACTTCTTTCATCGACATAATTTAAAGTTGATGCATGAATAGAAAAGACTTTTTGATCATAAATTTTCAAATAGAGTAATATTATGACAATTTTTGTGAAGAAATCATAAAGCTGGGAAAGGGATAGGGTGCGACAGAACTTTTCCTCTCCCTTTTCCAGCTCAAAAAATTATTATTTCGAACCCAAGATTTGATTTGTCTGATTTGTCTTTTTATTTAAAACATTTTTATATTATTCTGTAATTTTTCATTTTTGGTAAATTTCTATTTTTAAATTGAGCAAAATGAAGACTTCGGTTTGTCTATTATTGCAAAAAATAACTAATGCTTCCTCTATGAGGAAACAAATACATTTGCTAACGGGAAGCAAAGTGCTCGTGAAATGAGCACCATATGATTATAAATACAAACAAGGTGGAAACACTCGAGATCGAATTCACAGCTAGTTTTTAGTGTATGGTTTTTATTGATTTTATTGATGTTGTTTACTTTATTGATTTTGTTGATAATAAATCTTTCTTATTTATTCTACTGATTCCATTCAATTTATTGCTTTTATTGATTTATTCCATTCCATTTTTTAATTTAAAAAATCAAGTAGATCAATAAAATCACTAAAAACAAAAAACAAAAAATTATTATCAATAAAATGAAAAATTAAAAAATCAATAACACCAATGAAATCCATAAATTGAATAAAATCACTAAAATCAGTATAATTCTGATTTTATTGATTATAATTTGATTTTCTTGATTTTAGTGATTTCATTCAATCTATCGATTTTGTTGATTCATTTCATTGTATTTTGTAATAAAATAAAGAAAATCAATATAAATATTTGATTTTTTTTTAAATACAATCAAATGAACAACATCAATCAAATCAATAAAATAAAATTTATATCGGTTCCACTGATTTCATTGATTTTATTGATTTCATTTATTTGATTCATTTTATCCGTTTGATTCGTTTTATTAATTTTATTGATTTTATTAATGTTCCTCATTTTATTGATAATTTATTGGGGGATAAAGGGCATTTTTTAGCACCCCCGCCCTCCAAAAGCTTATCACAACAAATATTTTTGTTGCTGCAACCTATTCCAAAAGTATTAATGTTTATCAATATTTTCATAATATTTATGCATATTCACGGTAATGTATTGAAAAAAAAATTGGAAAAAAGAAAAAATTAACGAGAATACGAGGACGCGAACGCATGGCGGCAGAAACTGTAGCCTTGAACCTAGACGTCCTAGACCACTACCCCGCCGATCCTTACTCTTTAGTTTTATAATTCAAACCCATAGTCATTTTGCGCGGATTTCTTGTAACCCGTTTTCTCGTAAACCGCTTTCCATGTTAGTAGACTGTCTCAGCTTTTTTAATCTCAAATGAGGCCCTCTTCGCTCACAAAAGATGACCACAATCCGTGTCCCCCGTTACAAGCTTCTTGATATAATTCATTTATAGTTGGACCACTTGATAAACTTGGAATCTATAAATAAATTTGCAGAGGGCCTAATTTCGAAATTTCAGAAATCGAATTTGATGGTTTCGGAATTTATTGCTGGATAACTTGATAAATTTATAATTTATAATTTAAAAATGTTCAAATCATAATTTCAAAGTTATAATTTCCAACTGGGTAAATTTACAAATTCACATACAATCATAAATTGATTTATCTATCAAATTGGTGCATTTGCATTTGCTGTCTTCAAGAACTTTTTAAATATTTGCGCCACGATCGATTTCGCGACCCAGCTAACCTGTTACCATCCTGAAAGGTTCCTGAATGATCACATGTTATCAGAGGAATTGTTACTTGTATGTCAGTCTCCTAGCAGGTAACGGCATAATCGCCGTAGTTTACTAGGAAGGCTTGTTTGCAACCGTTCCCTGTCAGATTAGTAACATGGTGGTAACAGTCGGCAGCGATCTTACTGGACGAAATACTTCGTGCGCATGCGCAAGTAATAGGCATTCATTGGCTCTGTGAGTTCCCGCACAATTTAAAAGTGCAAACATAAATAGCTTTTACCTTGATTTTGGAAAATTTTGTTTATATTTTTGCTTGTAGCGCATACGTTTCTTAAACTATAATTAACGATGAAATTATCAAAATTACACATACAAATTACTACAAGCATTGTATGACTAATTAATTTTGAAGGATTTAAGGGAAGAATTTTTTTAATAACTATAAATAGTGGAGAAAACAACAAAATATTACAAAAAACTTAATTTTTATTTCATAAAATTAACTTTTAAGAAATTTCACGTCAAACCATCTAAAGAATGTTATTTATTATTAGTAATTTCTATTAAGCGTTGATGATTTTAATATTATTACGATGATGCTTTTTAAGTATTCACAATCAGACGCAGTTTTAAAGAAATATTTTTCGAAAAGATTCAAAAACTTGTTGTATTTTTTAAAAACACAATTTGAAACTAAATTAGAAAAAAATGTATTTTTTAATTAAATTTTTTTTTATAGATAGCTTACAATGTGCTCTAAAAGTCCCTTGAATATAAAAAAGGGATCTCCCTTACTTTTCGAGAAATAATTAAAAACGTAGAGCTCAGACTCACGGGTGTTGGGCACGCCATGTCATGGCGTACGTTATTAAATATTTGTCGAAAACTAAGTAATTAACATGGGGTTTTAAATGGGAAAAGCTCGATTTAAAAAAAAAATGGAAAAAAGAAGTACTTGTTATACAATTTTGGTCAATTAAAGTATTGTCACCTCTTGAGGAGTATTTAAGGAATAATTTCCACCCAATAGCTTTTAATTTTGACACACCTGAACCCCTTTAATTGTGCCCGGAAAATGCCCCAAAAAATGCAAAATAGCAGTTTTCTATCAAATTCAGGCTAAAGACGTTATTTTAAAAAAAAATTTCAACATGAATTATTTTTAATCGATAAGTGACGAGTTTTAAATTATATTTTAAATCATTTTAAATTGTTCAAACAATTAATATTTGTTTAAACAATTCTTTTCCCTCTGTAAATCGTGAAAAGTTATTATCTTTCAGAATAAATCGTACAAAGTTGATGAATGTCAAGAGTAGTAGTTCTTGTTTAACTTATTTGGTAATTATTTAAACAATTTTCATTTGTTTAAACAATTTTTTCTCCCTAAAACTGTAAAAAGTTATTATTTGCTGAAAATAATGACACGATTAAAGAATGTTGAAAGCAATACATTTTTGAAGGATGTTTGGTAATTATTTAAACAATTTTGACTTGTCTAAACAATTTTTTCCCCCTGTAAAGCGTGAAAAATCATTACTTTCTGGAATTAATGACACAATTAAAGCAATTTAAGAGTAATATTTTTTTTCTACAGAATATTTAGTAATTTTTTAAATAATTTTTATTTGTTAAAAAAAGTTTTTCTCCGCAAATCGAGAACATCTATTCTTTTCAGCAATTAATGACACAATTAACGAATTTTAAGAATAATATTTCTTTGCTTAAGATACTTTGAAATTATTTGAACAATTAATAATCATTAATAATTATTAATATAAACCATTTTTGCAGTCTGTTATGAGTAGTTATTTTTTCAGATCATATATTCGTTAAACTGAATAATTTTTCAAATGAATTTTGGGTAACAAGCATCAACAAATATTTTTAAACAAACAAAAATTGCTTAAAAAAATAAAAATTATTTTAAAAACTGCTAAATATTCTGTGGAAAAAAAATATGACTCTTAAATTGCTTTAATTGTGTCATTAATTCCAGAAAGTAATAATTTTTCACGCTTTACAGGGGGAAAAAATTGTTTAGGCAAATCAAGATTGTTTAAATAATTGCCAAACATCCTTCAAAAATGTACTGCTTCCAACATTCAGTTAATTGTGTCATTATGTCCCTTTCCAACATTTTTGCAAAAGTATTCATAATTATAATTCCGAAACAAGATGTATATTTTGAGGTTAAGCTGTCATTGCACGTTGCGTTTCCCAACATCACTTTGTTACAAGCATGTGATCACAATGGCGGGATAATGTTACCTGCTTCGCTTGTAATTTGTTACTACTTTGAATGGGAAATATATTGTCACTGGGTGACCAGCAGGGAAGTCACCAGTGACTGGTTTTCTGAATCTTGTTACAATTATGTGACTATTCGGACTAGTAACTGTGTTAGCTGGGGAGTGGCAATGTGCGGTGCGGACTTCAGAGCATTGAGGATTCCGTTCGGAGCACGAATTTGACAGCCGGTCTGTTTGCCGAGTTTGCACACATACACAGGACTCACATACACAGGACATCTCAATTTTGTGCCACACTTTTCTCCATTTCGCAACGTATTTCGCGAAATTTAGGTTCGCCATCATCTACTTTTGGGTCTTCGAATATTGGCTGACCCCTGGAAATACCTCTGTGACGTCAGAATTGTGAGTAAAAAAATAAATTAGCGAACGGTTCTCGCCGTTCAAATGCTGTCTTCAGATTTCTCCTTTTGGAAAAATTAATAATTTCCGCGAAAATAGTTATTCCCTTAGCAAAAGGCTTCATTCCTATAAATTTCATTGATCCGAGGATCTCGCAAAACCCCGGATATTTGACAAGTTTTCTTTCTTTCGCTCTCAAATACTTGGGAAAAATTATATATGGAGTCAGTGCCGGGCCTATAAAAAAAAGTTCCGAATCGAAGTTATCCAACACCCTTAACAGAAAATAGCCGTATGGCCCGTATGGCCGGTCAGCTGTCTGATTGGCGACAAAGTCGATCGATAGGTGTACGAAATCTTTCGATCGCAATTTTGTTCTTCCAGTCCAATAGTTTTGCGTACTGCAATTGTCGTAAAAATTATATTTATATCAAGTGATGCGCAAATTATCGCGAAATTTCGATTGGAGAAATTGCAAAAATGTCAAATCAAGTTGAACTCTTGGAAATTGACCAGTGCATTATTTTGAGGTTATGGTATACCGCCTCTGTGAATCTAAAATCGGAGATAATGAGTAATTGTACCGAATTACACACGAAATGATATTGATAATTTGCAAGGTTTAATTAAATCCACTGCGTACACTGTAAAAAAATCGATTGAATTCTTCATCGCTGGGCGAAGTAAATAAAAGGACCTTTGCGTGTCAGAGTGAGTTTACGAAATTTTTTAATAATCCACCCGGCGATTAATTTTGCAATTACAGCTGTTTTCATTCATCCTGTGAAAAAATAAAATAAAAATTACTACGCTACAGGATTCGAACACGCGTAGCTTCAACTTAGCACAATCTTATGGAGATTGAAGACACACAAGCCGGACACGTTACCACCTACCTAAAATGCATAAGATACTATGGGTATTGTTTTGCAGTTTATATATTCCGTAACAAAAACATGAAATATACATTTTGAATAGCCGAATTTTTCCCGTTCCAATAGCAGACAATGTAAAAGGCAAAATATAAATAACTAGAATTTTATCTATTTTTGTGTGAAAGCTGTCAACAGAGTTGAACATAGTTGTCAACTTCTGCTCCAAAATGCTCCAAAATTAGTGGACGAACGCATCGATAAACAACGGAAACGAGAGACACTTGCGTATAAACATATTATTTAATTGATTATTCTAAATTTCCAATAATTATAAATCCAAAATCTTACAGTTTCTGTCAGGGTAAAATTGAAAAGTTTGATGTAATTTTCAATCTCAGGAATGCGATTTTACCGACCCATGGTATTTTTACACGCCGAGACTGAATTTTCCACTGATATAATGAATTTGTAATTTTGTTTGTATCTAGTGTGTAATATTACACTGCTCTTCGAGAGTCCTTTTATTTACATCGCTGGAGGCTGTAATTTCACACACTTTTGTAAAATCACACAGTGAGTTGTGTGACATTTACAATGGAGCAATATGTAACTTTCCGAAACTTTGTAATTTTACACAAATCTTTTTTTACAGTGTAAGTACTTTTCCTCGCTTAGTATTATGTGTCTTCACCCTCGTGTAGAGGCTGTTATTATTTGATACACTAGACACCCTAACCTTCAAACGATTCACTGAGGCGCGACTCTAAGAACACACTGTTCAAAGATGTTTGCGATAAGAATGATCATCAAAGTTAGAGACAAGTTGAAAAAACATTAAAGTTAACGGCAATAACGTTTTTTTCATTTCAAACACGACTGATTCTCCTTGAAATACATTTTCCTTGATCCTGTCGCTAATCTGTCCCTTCACGAATTCTCGGACCGGTGAATATTATTACCCTGGCGAAAGTATCGGATAGGGATTCCTTCTGAACCAATCCGAATCATTCCGGAATCTGTATCCAAACCAATCCGAGTCAGTTCGAACCAATCCGAAAAATTTCTACATTTCGTTTGAGCCAAGTCGTTTAAAAATTAATCCGTTTCAACCGGGTTCAATCCGCACTACAAAAAGAACCAATCCGAACCAAAGTTTCAATCCGAATGAATCGGAAGTCGGATTGATATACACTGAATTTTCAATCCGAATGAATCCGAGTTCGGATTGAATCGGATTCATTCGGATTGAAAATTGTTTTAGGTCAATCTCAGTTCGGATTCATTCGGATTGGAAATTTGGTTCGGATTCATTCGGATTGAAAGTTCGGATTGAACCGGATTGAGTCGGATTAATTTTTGACCGCTTTGGATCGAACGAAATTAAAAAAAAAGTCGAATTGGTTCGAATTAACTCGGATTGTTTCGGATACAGATTCCGGAATGATTCGGATGATTTCGGGTTGGTTCGGAGGGAATTCCTATCCGATACTTTCGCCAGGGTACTCATACTAAATCATTATGTAACGGTGTGATTCGCTTCGTGGGGGTTAACCCCTCTCATTTATCCCTCCGGATGCTTCAGCCTAGCCAGGGTTGGTTTCAGGGATAAATAATGTGACAAGCGGTTTAATTTTAAAGTGAACATGTATGGGTTTATTCCCCTATAACGTACA
>CAKNXH010054570.1:5794-16499 GCA_932178445.1 Andricus quercusramuli
TGGAATGTTTTTAAATTTTTGGAAAATCTTTGAAATCCTTGAAATCTTTGAAATGTTTGAAATCTTTTTAAATATTTGTGAAATCTTGAAATTTCTGTAAAATGAGATCTTTCGGAATCTTTTACAATTTTTGTAAAATCTTGTAATCTTTGAAATCCTTGAAATCTTTTAAAATATATGAGAATTGGTTCAAATCTTTTGAAGTACTTAAAATCTTTGTGAAATCTTTTGGAATCTTTTTAAATTTTTGTAAAATCTTTGAAATCCTTGAAATTTTTATGAAATCTTTGAAATCCATAAGATCTATGAAATCTTTGTTAAATCATTGTGAAATCTTTGGAATCATAGAAATCTTTTTAAATCTTCTCAAATTTGTCGAAACCTTTTGAAATTGTTCAGAATATTTGAAATGTTTGGGAATCTTTGAAATTCTTGAAATCCTTTGAAATCCTTATGAATTCTTTAAAATGTTTTGAAATCGTTGATATCTGGTGTACTGTGTACTTAAAAAGGGTTCTTTTCCTTTAAAAATTTTGGCTTTAAATAAAAAATTTTCTAATTTGAATTTTTTTTGTTTGAAAACCCTTTTTTAAATCTTTGACATTCTCGTATTCTTAAAAATCTTTATACAATCTTTATGAAATCTTAGAAATATTTGTGAAATAAAATCTTTCTGGAATCTTCTGTATTCATTTGAAACCATTGAAATATTTAAAATATTCTAAAAAAATTTGAAATCGTATAAAATCTTTTAAATGATTTAAAACTTTTGAAATCTGGTGTACTGCACTCTTTTTAAAATCTTTGAAATTCTCGAAATCTTTTAAAATCATCATGATTTCTTTGGAATATTTGTGAAATCCTTTTGAAATCTGTCGTATTCATTTGAAATCATTGAAATGTTTGTGAAATCTTCTAAAAAAATGTGAAATTGTTTAAAATCTTCTAAATGTTTTGAAATTCTGAAATATTTTGAAATTAAAAATTGCAATGGAGATATTTTAAAAGAAAAATACATTCCTATCATGAAAATAGCAGCCAATATTAAATCACATAACCTTAATGTAAATAATAAATTTATGTGACTTAATTGAAAACAATTCAAATTCAACCTTTATGTAATTCACTTTTTTGAAACAAATTAATTATTCAATAGTTAATAATAGTTAATTCGTCTTTCCATAACATAAAAATCAATCAACAATATTATTTGCATAGAAACATCGAAATAATTTTTATCTCATATTTGTCTAAAAATTTCAATTATTTATAATCTCTTTAACTAATTCCATAAAAACTTGAAACACATTTGCATATAATTTTGCAGGTTGAATTTAGATAATTATCTCACAACATCGTAAACATTTTGGAAATTATGAAATTGGAATAGAAGTATTTTAAATATAAATAAACTTTTATCATACAAATATCCAATATTCGATTTGAACTTTTATTCCTGAAAATTTAATTTATTTATAAAATAGAATCAGTTGATGAAAATTTAATTCATATATAATCATTTAACAACGTAACAAACACCTTAAAGAAATAATTAATCAGTTCAGAAAATGAGAAGCATGGGACGCCGAAGTATAACGCGCATATCATGATAAAGAACATATGCGACTGAATTAGAAATGTAGAAAAATTACTGAAATAAATTTTATTTAACGCCGTGTATTGAGAAAGTCAGTCATAACAACCAAAGATATAATACCTTCAATAACAACTTACATTGAAAGTAATAGTAAAAATAAATAAATCGAAATAATTATCGGCGATCGATAAAATACAAATCTACTTTCTCCGTGTAGACTTTTCAAAACAAAAAATTAAGTTTCAATAAAAAATAGTTGGATTTTCTTATTAGGTTCTATTAATTCAGTTCGCGTTTAAGAGAAAAAAGTAAAAGGGGAAGTTTCTTGAAAACTGAAAAGAAAAAGAAAAATTACAAAGAGGGGAATGTGGGTAAGAGTGTGAAGCCTGCAATTGTATATTCTTTCTGAATGGGAATTTATCACTTTCGATTTGCCTCAAAACCCGTGGAACGTGACATTGTATTTTGGATAAGGCATTCACAATCAGTGACCATAACGAATAATCATTCCTGTCTCTTTACAGTCACGCAATTGCAGGTTATGGCCGATTTTCTCGAACGATAATAGCAGAGTGCACCTACTTTACTCAACATTTAATTTGCAATTAAATGTCCAAACGCCTCGTTTCATTGGTTAATTGCAGTTGCCGTTCTACTAAAATTTTAAGCGATACTGGCGCACTAGCTCGTAAATAAAACTGAGCCCTTCCACGAAGCTTAGAACTTGGAACAGCATACATTTATTCTCAAAAGTTTTAATCTGCTTTGAAATTTCGAACAATTCACAGAAAAATTAACACCGTCGCGTGAGATAATTACACAGTTGAGTGGGTCGAAAATAAAAAATTCTTTTTGAATATTTCAGGGATCACAGCCCAAAAGGATCTCAAAAAAGGGGAAAATAGGGGAAAGCTTAAAAATTTATTTTCAAATGTCGAAAAGAACAAGCTTTTTGTAAGAAATGTAACATTTTTAAATAATTTTCAGTAATTTTTCAATAATTCAAACTAAATTTAAAACTAAAATCTTCAGTAGAGCGAAGTGAAAATGCTAAAATTAATCGAATCTTTTGAGCTGAATAACAATTTGTGTGTCGAAATCCAAAAGAAGTAAAGAAAAAAATTTGCAATCGGTTAATATCTTCTGTTCTCTTTCTTAACTCTACAATTCAAATTTCTTTTTGAATAAAAAAAAAAATTTCCATATTTAAAGTTTTTTGAAAATATACAAAAACATGTTTTTGGATTGATTCGAACCTGAAATTGAGTCAGCTTGAATCAAAGAAACGTATTATTTTTTATTCATGGAATCATTTTTTTCGTGGCGCTTATAATGTTCCAAAATCGCAAAAAAAAGTGAAATCTCAAAAATCCTAACTCACGACAGAAACATGTTTTTGCAAATTTTCAAAAAAATTCTAACTCAGCAAGAAATTTATTTTTAAATTTAGCAATTTTGAATTTTCAAAAAATAGGATAATTTTTGAAGAGAATAGTTTAATTGTTGAATTAAGAACATCAGTTTTTAACCAAAAATCGAATAGTTACATTTTCGTTTCAAAAAATTAAATTTCAATTGAAAAAATTGAATTTTCTCCCAAATTATTGAATTTACAAGCCTGAAAGAAAAATTTTCTACAATAAAGTTTATTTTCCAAGACGAAAATGTGAATTTTCAATTAAAAAATTAATTTTCAACCAAACATTAAAATTTGTAGTTAAAAAAACTAGCTTTCAACAATCAAAAAAACTTTTAATAAAATAATTAATTTTTAACGAAAATTCGACCAGTTAGTTGAATTCTCTACCAAACTATTTAATTTTCCAGATAAAATTCAAATTTTCTACAAAACAGATGAATCTTTAATCCAAAAACACGAATTTTCAACAAGAGTTGAGCTTTCAACCAAAAAAGATTTTTTAGTCCATGAAGACAAAATTTTGTATTCAAAATGTGGAATTTTAAAGCGAGAAGATTATTTGTCTACAAAAAAAGGACGAATTTCCAACAAATTACATAAATTTTTAAACAAATATTTGAGTTTTCAAAATAAAAAAAAATCAACTTTGAACCAAAAAGTGAATTGCTACATTTTCATTTCAAGAAACCAACTTTCAAATGAAAAAAAAAAAACAATTTTCTACCAAATTATTCAATTTTTGAGCAAAAAAAAAATAACTTTCTATAATACATTCGAATTTTTAACTCAAAATGAAAGTTTTCAATACAAAAAATAATTTTCAATCAAAGATTGCAATTTTCAGTTTAAAAAAATTGATTTTTAACAAAGTAGTTTGATTTTCAACCAAAAAGACAGATTTTGAACAAAATAAATATATTTAGAACCTAATTCTATTCTTTCTTAAGAATTGATTTATTTCATTGGAAAAAATCTGTTTAGTTGAAAATTCGTTTTTTTGTTGATAAAAAAAACATCTTTTGGATTGAAAAATCCACTCTTTGATCAAAATTTCATATTTTTGGTTGAAAATTCATCATTATGATGAAAAATTAATTTCTTTGGTTGAAAATTCGTTTCTTTTTTGTTGAAAACTAATTTTTAAACTGAGGATATAGTAGCTATTCCACTTCCGCTTGAAAATTTACATTTTTAATTGAAAATTAATTTGGTTGAAAACTCGTCTTTTTTCTTTCAATTTGCTTTTCTAACTGCAAATTGAAATATATTTTTTATCTGTAAATTTATCTTTTTCAGTTCAAAATTGAATAATTTGGTTCAGAACTCATTTTTTTCTTCGTTGAAAACTGATTGTCCTAATTGAAAATTGAATTCTTCTATTTTTGGTTAAAAAATCGTTTTTAGATGAAAAAATAAAAAAAAAAACTACTTTCTTGAAAATTCTATTTTTTCTGGTTGAAGATTTATTTTTCTGACATTTTAAATAAATATTTAAAATTTCAGAACATATAATGAATAAGTGTAATTAAACTTATTTATTAAATTTCTCTTTAAAAAACCGTTTGGATCCTCGGAAATCTTTGAAATCCCTTGAAATCCTTGGAGATTTGATAAAATCCTTGAATATTGAGAAATTTCTTAAAATCCCTTTAACGTAAAAATCCTCTAAAATCCCTTAAAATGCTTCAAAATTCATTCAAATCCGTGGAAATATTTTTAATCTTTTGAAACCCGATAAAATCTTTAAAAATTTTAAATATTTAGAAATCCAATAAAACCCTTTCCTTGTTTCAAGAGATTTTTTAATTTTTGTAAAGATTTCTGATTTGAAACAGAGAATTTTGGAAAAGAATTATAATTCTGAATTTGAACAGGGATTTCTTTTTAAATTCCCTTCTTCTAAATCAGAATAAAAATTATTTTCCAAAACTCCCGTTTCATGTAATAAAATTCTCTATTCCAAGTCAAATGAGAAATTTTTACAGAAATTTCCTGGTCCAAATTAAAATTAAAAAAAATAATTTTTCACGGAAATACCCTTTCCCAATTCAGAATAATTTTTCTTTTAGAAAATTCCATATTCCAAGTAAAAATTTAATTAATTACCACAATTTCATGTTCCAGGTTAGAATTAGGCTTCTTTTCTAAAATTTCTTTGTCATCAAAAAATTCTATTTTAAGTCAAATTATAATTTAAAAAATCAAATAAAGTAATAAATAATAATATAATTAAATAAAAATTATAATTCTCAACGTAATTTCCCATCCTAAAGTGAACGTAAAATAACAATTAAAATTCTTTACGGAAATTCCCAATATGCTACTTTTTAGCGTAGAATTTCGAATTCGAAACTTTTTTCAAAATTGTTGACTATTGTTTTTTTAATATACTGTATACACCAAATATTAGAGGGACTATAATAAATTGAAATTGTATTTAATTATAACGCTTTCCCATATTATATAAACCACAATGCAATCTGCTGTTAATTCTGATTTTCCGGTTCAGGTACCTACTAGTATGACCTTTTGACCTAAATTGTTACTGAAGGCATGACCGCTTTCAGATAATCTAATTATTCAGGAAATAGCCATTGGCCGATATTGCGCAATATTAATGTCAGGGGACTGAATTTTCATGAAAACCTTATAAATCTATTTATTGCATTAAAAAAAATATATTAATCACTACTTCTATTAAAAAATTGTAACTTTATTTTTACAGTTTAAATTACAAGATATTGAAAATGTTGTTCTAATTGTTAAAAAAGCATCAAATTTGGCGCCAAGCTTCCTTTTGGCTTTTTAAAGTTTTTAAACCGGGTGCCAAAAATTTTGTCAACATTTTTTTTAATACCGGCCAATTTTGTTGAAATTTTTTTTTTTAATAATGAAGACCAATTTTCTTTTAAAATTCTTTAAAGTAAAATTTAAAATTGACCATAAAAATTCTCCGAATTCAGATTAACATTTTCAAAAATGATTGTTGTACATTTTCTATAACCTTTTAAAACTAAATGTCCTAACTTCTTATAGTATCCACATTTAACAGCATTAATTTATATTTTTTCAAATACTTAAATTGTTAATTTGATAATTTCGAAAATTTATAGCGCAATACATTTTTTTCAATTTGAGATTCAAAATTTATCGACTTAAAAATTTGAAGCTGGTAGGTTTAAAAATACTTTAAATTTTAACATTTACAAACTTGAAAGTTTTCTTAACATTTTAAACAGTTACCTCCATTGGTTTTGAATTTTAAAGAGTTTTAATTTGGGTTTTCCAAAAACTTGAAATTTTTGACAAAATATAACTAAATATTTCTGTAAAAAATTAGTTTTTAAATGTTTGAAATTCCGGAAGAAAAACATTCGAAACGATAGAATTTATTACAAAGCAGAAGTCACCCAAATTGAAAAATATTTCGTGGCCCTAAAAAAAAAACTTAGTACTAAAATGCGAAAATAAAAACATACATTCTTGAGCGATTCAAAATTAGAATAATTATTAAATCCTGAATTCTAAATGCTGCGTTCATTTTAATTTATCTAATTTATACAGTTTCATTGAAATCATTCTTTAATTACTTTCAATTTAAAATATTTTATAATTATTAAGGCTTTTAATTTTTTAAAGCATTCTTTAATTGCTTTCAATTAACAATCGTTTTTATTCTTCAAGACTTTTAATTAAAATTTTTATAATTCTGAACAAACAAGTCGGTCAATTAAAAGCCTTTTTTCTTAAAATTATACAATTTTGAATTATTTAAATTAGAACCAAATAATTTTGAATTTTGTTGACATCAAATTATTTCAATATTAACCTTTCCTATTTCACAATAATTTTTCTATAAATAAATTTATCTTAGAATTGCACTATTTTGAAAATTTTAAACTTCCTGTAAGTTCAGTTGTGGAAGATCAGCTGTAGCCATAAAAAAATATGATAAAAGTCTAAAAATATTCGATTATTAGTGCTTATCAGAAGAATTCAGGAAAAACCAGCTTATATGTATTATGTAATGACTTTATCAAGAAAAGTCAAGGCAAATATAGATTACGAAATGTTCAGGTATTAATAATAAAATAAAAATATTTAAAACCATAGAACTAAAGAAGATTAAGGTCTTGGCAAAAATCTTAGCAAAAATCAAATCTCTGAAAAAAAAGATTTTGGATCACTTTAAGAACCAAAATAATATTACGGATTATTATTATTATTACTGATGATATAATTTAAAATTTAAAAAAAAAACATTATTTTGAACGATAAAAATTTAAAACGTACAGAAATAATTAATTTTAACAATATTTTTTGCATTTTAATTTTTTCCTACCCTTGTTTCAAACCAATTTTTGAAAAAAAAAATTAATTTGAATAAATGATGTCTGATTTGTTCGGGGAAAACATTTTGTACAGCTAGATACTGTTTCCAATTTTTGTATATTTTTCTATTGCTGAAATAGTTAAATTTTTTTTTTTAATAAAACGTTTCTTAAATAACTGTATTTGTATATTGTTTACTTATTTTCAAAATTGGAAATAGTAAAGTCTTAGGGAATGTTTTTGAAGAAAAAATAAGTCAGGATTTATTAAAATCCAAACTTTTTTTAAATTTGTAAAAAGCGACAGTAAGAGAAAATCCTTTACAAAAACTATTGTTAAAAGAATACTAATGTAAAAAATTAAACTTTTTTCCAGAGATTTGAAATCTTATTTAACTCTATGGTTTTAAATATTTTTATTTTATTTTTAACGACTCAGAGTTTCGTCCCGTATTTTTTGTTTGACTGGTCTTGATAAAGTCATTACGTATAGCTGGATGTTCCCAAATGCTTCTGATGAATATTAAAAATTTCAATAAAATAATTAAGTTTTTAACAAAATAGGGAAATTTGTTAACATATAGTTGAACTTCCAACCTACAAAAAAGCATTTCCAATCAAATGGTCAAATTTTTAATTAAAAAAAAAATTAAATAAAACCAGTTGCATTTTCAAGCAGTTTTAACCAATTTTTAACAAAATAA
The DNA here is from genome assembly GCA_932178445.1 of Andricus quercusramuli. Taxonomy (NCBI): domain Eukaryota; kingdom Metazoa; phylum Arthropoda; class Insecta; order Hymenoptera; family Cynipidae; genus Andricus; species Andricus quercusramuli. The sequence goes on from CAKNXH010054570.1 coordinate 13,847, forward strand.
TTTAATCCTAAACCAAAAAGATGAATTTTAAACAAATAACAATTAACTTCTCCCTAAAAATACGAATTTTCAACAAATTACATTAATTTTGTACAAAATTGTTCAATTTTTATCTTATTAAGGAAACCTTTTTCGCCAAAAGAAATAGTTAAATTTTCAGCTAAAGAAATTAGTTATCAACCCAAAAACAAAGAATTTTCAATAAATTAGTTAAATTTAATAACCAATGAGGTGAATCTTAAAAAAAATCATTTTTAACAATATACTTCAACTTTCAAACAAGTAGTTGAATTTTCAACCAAAAAAGATTAATTTTCCACCAAATAGTTACATTTTGCACAAAAAAGAAGAATTTTCAACAAAATAAATTAATTTTCAACCAAACTGTTAAATTTTGAAACGAAAAAGACAAATTTTATACAAAAGAGTTAATTCTCAATCAAATAGTTTAATTTTCAACAAAAAGTGAAATTTTAAACCAAAGAGGTGAATCTTAAAAAAACATTAATTTTTAACAAACTTGTTCAACTGTCAACCAAGAAGTTGAATTTTCAAATAAAAAAGATGAATTTTAAACCAAAAACTTGAATTTAAACAAAAAACATGAATTTATAACAAAAAAGTTAATTTTTAAGCGTTTTACAAAAAAGTTAATTTTATAGTTCAATTTTCGACCAAATTGTTGAATCTTCAATCAAATCAGATTATTTTAGAACCAAACAATTTCATTTTTAACCAAAAAAGATCAAATTTCAACCAAGAAGATTAATTTTCTTTTAATAAAACACGAGTTTTTAACAAAATACATTAATTTTCAACGAAATTGTTCAATTTTAAAGCCAAAAGTACGTGTTATCTACAAAACGGTTGATTTTTCAACCCAAAAATGTTTTTTTTTTTTTTTTACAAAAAGGTTGATTTTATTGTTGCCTTCTATGAATTTAGTTCGCATTTAAGCGAAAACGAGAAACAAGTGAGAAAGGGTACGTTTCTTGGAAAGAGAAAAAAGAATTCTTTAAAAATTATCATCAGAAAACGTATTAAATGTTATCTAAGTTCGTAACGTTACTTCCTTTGCCCCATCCCCCTCTGTTACAAAATGGTTTTTAACGTGACCAACGCTCTACAAGTCTACATTCTCCATATAAAAAGTACAAATCTTTATGGCCCTTCTATGAAAAAAGTCAAAATAAAAGTAATAATTGGTAAATTTCTGAATAATAAAATTCCCGAATTACAAACTCCCGAATAGTAAAATTCCCCAAATATAAAATGCCCGAATAGGAAAAAAAAATCCCGAACAGTTTATAATATTACCGAATCGGAAAATTCCCGAATTATAAAATTTCTGAATTCGAAAATTCCCAAATTGGAAAATTTTCGAATAATAAAATTCCCGAATAATAAAATATCTGAATAATAAAATTCCCTTATAGAAGCATTCCAGAATAATAAAATTCCAGCATTATAACATTCCCGAAAAATAAAATTCCCTTATACGAGATTTTCCGAATAAGAAAAATCCTGAATACTAAAATTCCCGAATTGGAAAATTATAAAATTTCCTAATAATAAAATTCACAAATTGGAAAATTCCTGACTAACTAAATTTCCGAAATGGAAAGTTCCCGAATTATGAAATTCCCGAAGAATAAAATTCCCCAAATATAAAATGCCCGAATAATGAAATCCCCGAATTGGAAAAAAAATCCCGAACAGTTTACAATATTAGCGAATTGGAGAATTCCCGAATCATGATGTTTCCGAATAATAAAATTAATGAATTTTAATTTTTTAATTTTAAACGTTCGTGAATAATAAAATTCCCTTATAATAAAATTCCTGAGTTATAACATCCCCGAATAATAAAATTCCCTTATAGGAAATTTTCCAAATAATAGAAATCCGGAATAATAGAATTCCCGAATTGGAAAATTATGAAACTTCCGAATATTGAAATTCCCGAATCTGAAATAACAAAAAAAAAAAAAAATCCCGAACAGTTTAGAATATTCCCCAATTATAAAATTCTCGAATAATAAAATTCCCAAAAAATAAAATTTCTGATTTACAACGTTCAAGAATAATAAAATTCTTAAATAACATTCCAGAACAATAAAATTACCAAATTGGAAATTTCCCGAATAATAAAATTGGAAAATTCCCGAATTTGAAAAGTCCCAAATTATAACATTCTGGAATGATCAAATTCCCGAATTGGAAAATTTCTGAATAATAAAATTCCAGAATTATAAAACTCCCGAAAAATAGAATTTATAAATTATGAAATTTCTAAATTATAACATTCTCGAATAATAGAATTTCCGAATTGGAAATTTCCCGAATAACAAAATTCTCAAATTGGAAAATTTCTGAATAATAAAATTCCAGAATTAAGAAAACTCCCGAAAAATAAAATTCATTAATTATAAAATTCCTAAATTATAGCATTCTCGAATAATAAAATTCCCGAATTGGAAATTTCCCGAATAACAAAATTCTCAAATTGGAAAATTCCCGAATAATAAAATTGCCAAATTGGAAATTTCCCGAAAAATAAAATTGGAAAATTTCCGCATGATAAAATTTCCGAATTTGAAAAGTCCCGAATTATAAAATTCCGGACTTATAAAATTCCAGAATTATAAAACTC
>CAKNXH010054572.1:0-14989 GCA_932178445.1 Andricus quercusramuli
AACAAAAAAGTTGACTTTTGGAAAAAATAATCGAATTTTCAAATAAAACAGATTGAATATCAACCAAAAATAGTTGCATTTTCAAACAAATTGTTGAATTTTCAACAAAAAAATTCATTTTCAACCAAGAAAAATCAATTTTCAATGAGAAAGATGACTTTTTCACCATAAAAAATTAATTTTCAATCCATAAGGATAAATTTTCTACCTACAAAACGATTGTTCAATAAAAAACTTGAATTTTTGACCAAAAATGTTGACATTTGAACAAAATAATCGAATTTTCTACCCAATGGTCGAATTTTCGAACAAAAAGATTGAATCTCAACCAAAAACAGTTGAATTTTTGTGCAAAAAGACGATTTTTTTACGACATTTGAATTATCAGCCTGGAAAGTTGAATTTACAACAAATTCCATAAATTTTTAACTAAATGGTAGAATTTTCACGCCAAAAAGACGAATTTTTTCAAAAACAGTTAAATTTTTAACAAAAAAGTTAATTTTTCAACCAAGAAAGATAAATTTTAAACCAAAAAAGATTACTTTTCCACCATAAAAGAGGAGATTTTAATCCAAAAAGGCAAATGTTTAACAAAACAGTTGAATTTACGACCAAAAGAGATGAATTTTCAACAAAGTAATTAAATTTTCAACCAAATAATCGAATTTTTAACCATAAAGAATGAATTTTCAAACAAAAAGACTATTGTTTCGAAAGACAGTTAATTTTCACCAAAAAGTTTCATTTTCAACCAACAAAGATGAATTTTCCATAAAAAATATGACTTTCCACCATAAAAATTAATTTTCAATCCATAAGGATGAATTTTCCATCAAGAAAGATGAATGTTCAACAAAAAAGTTGACTTTTGAACAAAATAATCGAATTTTCAAATAAACGAGATTGAACATCAACCAAAAACAGTTGCATTTTCAAACAAATAGTTGAATTTTCAACAAAAAAATTCATTTTCAACCTAGAAAGATCAATTTTCAATGAGAAAGATGACTTTTTCACCATAAAAAAATAATTTTCAATCCATAAGGATGAATTTTTTATCTAAAAAGACGATTGTTCAATAAAAAACTTGGATTTTTGACCAAAAATGTTGTTTTTTGAACAAAATAATCGAATTTTCTACCCAATGGTTGAATTTTCAAACAAAAAGATTGAATCTCAACCAAAAACAGTTGAATTTTCGAGAAAAAAGACGATTTTTTTTGACGACATTTGAATTATCAGCCTGGAAAGTTGAATTTTCAACTAATAGATCGTTCTCAATAACAAAAGATAAAGATTGAACCAAATAATTGTACTTTCAATCAAAAGAATCGCATTTTCAACAGATTCGATAAATTTTTAACTAAATGGTTGAATTTTCACGCGAAAAAGACGAATTTTTTAGAAGAAAGTTAAATTTTTAACAAAAAAGTTAATTTTTCAAGCAAGAAAGATAAATTTTAAACAAAAAAAAATTACTTTTCCACCATAAAAGAGGAAATCTTAATCCAAAAAGGCAAATTTTTAACAAAACAGTTAAATTTACGACCAAAAAAGATGAATTTTCAACAAAGTAATTAAATTTTCGACCAAATAGACGAATTTTTAATTGAAAATAAAGAACTTTAAACCAAAAATAGTTGGGATTTCTTGTTGGATTCTATTAATTCGGTTCGAAATCAAACAAAAAAACGAAAAAAGGGAACTTTTCTTAAAAACAGAGGGAAAAAATAATCAGACCATAGGAAAAAAATAAGAATTCTTTAAAAAGGAGGAACTGATCGTTTTTTAACTCGTTCGACACAAAAATGTCCATCTTTTAAGGCTTGCAATTTGAAAAAAATAAAAATTTGAATGCGGATTCACGAAATTAGAAATTATTGAATTTCAAACGCTCTAAATTAAAAAATGTCCAAGTATAAAACTTCAATGAGAAATAATTCAATTTTTAATGTTCTCAATTAAAATTTCAAAACTTTCATTATAATTTAAATTGAACCTACTAGCGAACTTTTGAGAAAAATGAAGAAAAAAAACGATTAGTCGCAATTTTCATCAAAAAGTCGCATTTTTTCCAAATTTTTAAACGTTTTCCAGTTCTTGGTATTTAAATTTTTCTTGAAAAGATAAAAAATATAAATTATTATCGACTTACAAGAGCTGTTGCCCAATCTCGAGTACTAGCAACATCTGCAACTGATCCTGATCCAGAAATTGGAAGTCTTTCGGTCCGATAAGTTCCTTTTTCGATTAAATCCAAGACCCGCGTTAATCTGCAAAAATTTCGTATTAATTTCGATCATACTTTATCTGATTAATAGTTATAGAATATGGATAAATAGATTGCTATCCACCTCTGATTTTTCGTATATAAAAATCATTTCCCATTTTTCGGGTAAAATGTTTTATTTTATTTTTTATTTTTATAAAGTATTCTTCGAAATCCATTTTCTCGAAATTTAATAATATATTTTTTTCAACCTTTTTTTTTTATTGATTCGGCAACTCAATAGCTAGAAAGTAAATTCTCATTTTTATTTAATAGTAATTTGATTTTTAATAAACATCCAAATTTGAAAAAACATTCAATTTAGCACCAATTAATCACAAAAATATTTTCTAATTTTTTTTGCTAATAAAAAATTCGATTTTTTTGCCTTGTGGCATGCAAGACTTCATTTATAATTTTTCAACAACTTAAGGTTATGTACGTGTGTTTCACCTGAGATTGATATTTTTAAACAAAAATCATTAGATCTAAATCCGATGATTTTTCTTTAAAATAATCAAAATTGCAAGCTTGAACAATTTTTTTTTTAGTATTTTTTATAACAAAAAATTATATTTCAAACAAGATTCACAACTTTTTGAACAATTTAAGGTTATGTTAACGCTTTTCACTAGAAATCGGTTACTTTAAACAAAAACTAGTAGGTTTAAAAAAACATTTAAGACCTTAAATAATTTTTTTTTATCATTTATTAATCTTTTTGGTCCAAAATCAGTTATTTTAAACAAAAATCATGTGACTTAAAAGAAACGTAACTTACAATTTTGAAAAACTCTAGGTTATGTTAATATTTTTCTTCAGAAATTTGTATTTTTAAACAGAAATAATTATAATTTGAACTAGATTTAGAATCTTTTAACAATTTTGGATGTTAGTGATTTTCGTCGAAAATTAATGTTTAATAAAAAAATATATATTTTACAGAAGATTCACAACTTTTTAACAATTTTAGGTTATGTTGACTAACATTATTCACTGAAAATCAGTTACCTTAAATCAAAAACATCAGGCTTAAAATAAGCTTTTAAATCTTAAACCATTCTTTAAAGTTATGCTGCTTCTTTTCGTCGAAAATTTGTATTTTTAATTTAAAAAAAATTATATTTCAAAGAAGATTAATAATTTTGGAATAGTTTAAGGTTACGTTAACATTTTTCTCTGAAAATCGGTTATTTTAAATTAAAAAAATTAGGTTAAAAAGAAGATTTACAGTCTTGAACAATTTTTTGTTATGTTAGTGTTTTTTCTCAAAAATCGGTTATTATAAACAAAAATCATTTGAATAAAAAAATATAACTTATCATTTTGAGCAACTTTAGGTTATGTTGAGGTTTTTCTTCGGAAATCGTTAATTGTGAACAGAAATCATTAAAATGTGAACAGGATTTAGATTTTTTTTTAACAATTTTGGATTATGTTAGTCTTTTTTGTCGACAATTAAAATTCTTATCACAAATAGCATTATAGTTTAAAAAAGATTGATCATTTTTGGAACAATTTTAGGTCGCGTTTTGTATTTTACATTAAAAATTGATATTTTCGAACAGAAATCATAAAAATTGTTACAAGATTTACAATCTTTAACAATTTCTGATTATGTTAGTGTTTTCAACCTTTACTGAAAATTAGTTATTTCAAACAAGAAAAAGAAGAATTCTAAGTAAAAAATATAATAATTAAATTTTCAACGAAAAAGAATTAATTTTCAACCTAATAGTTGAATGTTGAACAAAAAAAAATAACTTTTTACCAGAATTGTTAAATTTCCTACAAAGTAGATTAATTTTTTACCAAATAGTTCCAATTTTAACCAAAATCATGAATAATTGAAGACTATCACTGATTTTGAACCCAAAAAAAAGGAATTTTCAATTAAACCGGTTCAATTTTTAACAAAATAGATGAATTTTCAAACAAAAAGGATTAATTTTTATGAAAATTGTTGAATTATTAATCAATAATTGAATTTAAAACCAAATAACTAAATTTTGAACAAAAAAGATTAATTCTTAACTTAAAATATAATAACAGACTTTTCAAAGAAGAAGAATTTACCTTCAACGAAACTAAAAACATGAATTTCCAACAAAATAGTTGAGTTCTCAAACCAAATCATGTACATTTTAAACTAAAATATTCGAATTTTCAACAAAATACATAAATTTTCGAATAAAAAAGTTCAATTTTTAACAAAATAGATGAATTTTTAAATAAAAGGGGTGACTTTTCAAGAAAATTCTTGATTTTTCAATAAAGTAATTGAATTTTACACCAAATGATGAAATTTTTAACCAGAAAGATGAATTATAAACCAAAAAGATGAATTCTAAACCAAAAATATAATAACCGACTTCTCAAAAATGAAGAATTCACTTCGAACAAAAAAAAAAGAATTTTCAACAAAATAGTTGAATTCTCAACTAAAATCAGATAAATTTTTAAGTAAAGTATTTGAATTTTCAACCAAGATCATTTAATTAATTAATTTAAATAATTAAATTTTTAACCAAAAAGATAAATTCTAAGCCAAAAACATAAATTCTAAACGAAAAAGATGAATTCTAAACCAAAAATATAATAACAGACTTTTCAACAAAGAAGAATTAATTTCCAAAAAAAAAACCGAATTTTCAACACAAGAGTTGAGTTTTTAACCGAAATCAGATAAATTTTTTACTGAAATATTTAAATTTTCAACCAAGAAAATCAATTTTTTCCCCAAAAAGACGAACTTTCAACAAAACAGTTAAACTTTCAATCAAGGAAAAGAATTTTCAATTAAAATAATGAATTTTTAACAAACAAAAAAAGAATTTTTAACAAAATAGTTGCATTCTCAACCAAAAAAGATGAATTGTCAACGAAAAATATAATAGTTGCATTTCTAACCAGAGAAGATTTTAATCTTTAACAAAAAAACAGTTGAACTCATAAAAAAATGAGGAATTTTATACAAAATACATAAATTTTCGACCAAATAATTGAATTTTTAACCAAAAAAAAAGATCAGATTTTCACTAATCAATTTTCCACCATGAATATTAATTTCCTGCCAGAAAAATGCTCACTCCTACAAAAAAATGGAATAAAAAACATCAGAATCCCTGGTGGTAGTTAAACAAATGTAAACGTCCGATTGAAACTTTATTAACTATTCTCAATTTTTGAATAATTTGAAAAATTAAACGCTTTCATTCAATTCCAAATTCTATTTAAATATTGTTTCAATCTCAAATATTCCATTTTTAACCCATTTATTTTGAAATTTTTCAATTAAGTATGACATTTTTTTGAATTTTCAGAAATATTTTACTTGTTATTTCGAATAACCAATTATAAATCAAATATTAAAAACTAAAAAATTTCAAACTGAATTATTTGAAATAGAAAGCCTTGAATCGTTAATATTTCAGTGTTTAATTACAAATTCGTACGCTACAATTTTAATTGTTCTATTTAACAAATTTTTAATATGTAAGTGAAATTATTGAATTTTGACGCATAAATAACAATTAAACAATTATCAATTTGGAAAAAATCTCAGTTAGTTTAAGAGATATTTACCAGTTTTGAGCTCGTTTTTGAGAAAAGTCAAACTTAATTTAAAATTGAAAAAGATTTCGAAAAATAAAAAAATAAATTTAGATTTTTGAAAATTACGAAACAAAATTTTGAAGCTTTTTATTGATCTTTAAAAATTTTGAGAAAATAAAAAATTTCTTAACTTTGCTGGAAAAATTTTAAATGATTTTTTATTTTGAAAAATTAATTTTGAGAGAATATTTAAAAAGATATGCAATAAACTTTTTCGATTGATAAATAACAATTGAACAATTATTGATTTAGGAAATGATCGAGTAAGTTTAAAATATATTCAGAAGTTTGGAAAGGATTCAAAATAATTTGAAACGTAAAAAGATTTCAAAACATTTAAAACACAATGTAGATTTTTGAAGATTTCGAACATAAAATTTAAAGGCTTTGAATGAATAAAAAATTTGTCTCGAAATTCCTAGAAAAACTAGCAATATATTTTTTGTTTCAAAAATTAATTTTAAAAGAATATTTAATAAGAGTTCCAAAATTTTCAAAAATAATCTAATTTAAAAATAATTTGAATAATTAAACGCTTTTTTTCAATTCCAAATCCTATTCAAATATTGTTTCAATCTAAAATATTCCACTTTTAACTCATTTAATTTGAAATTTTTTAATTAAGGAATACATTTTTTTTTTAATATTTAGCAACATTTTACTTTTCATTTAAAATTAGCAATTATAAATCAAATATTTAAAAATAAATAATTTTTAACTGATTTAAACTTTGAAATTTTAATTCTTCTATTTAACAAATTTTTAATATGTAGTGAAATTACTGAATTTTGATGCATAAATAATAATTTAACAATTATTAATTTGGAAGAAATTTGAATTAGTTTAAGGGATTTACACGTTTTAAGAAGATCCAAATTTAATTTAAGACTGGAAAAAATTTCGAATAATAAAAAAATGTCTCAATAACATTTTTAAGCTTTTTAAGGATCTTTAAAGGTTTTGAGAGAATAAAATTTTTTTTATAAGTTTGCTGGGAAAATTTAAAATGATTTTTTATTTTGAAAAATGAATTCTAGGAGAATATTTAAAAAGATTTCAACATTTTGTTGAATAATTAATAACAATTGAACAATTATTGAATTGGAAAATAATCGAGTAAGTTTCAAATATATTTAGAAGTTTTTTAAGGATTCCAAAATAATTTGAAACGTGAGAAGATTTCAAAACATTTAAAACACAATGCAGATTTTTGAAGATTTAGAAGACAAAATTTACAATAAAACTTGTATCAAAACTCTTAGAAAAACTAACAATAATTTGTTTTTGGAAAAATTAATTTTAAAAGAATAGTTAATAGGATTTCCGAAATTTTCAAAAAAGAATCTGGATGATTTTAATGTAGTTTTTTTCTTATTTTTGCAGGATTTTAAAAAAATTGTACGAAAAATTCGAATTCCAATATAATAATATTATGATTAAAATGATATCATTTTGAAAATTGATAAATTAAATGTATGAAAGTTAAAATTTTGTATTTTAAAGGCAATAGAGACAAAAAAATAAAGGCAGTTGAAAACAATCACCTCTTTTTTGAAAAATTACTTTTAAAAGAATATTTAATCAGATTCCCGACATTTTCAAAAAAGAATCTGGATGATTTTAATGTGTTTTTTTTATTTTTGCAGGATTTAAAAAAAATTGAACGAAAAATTCGAATTCCAATATAATAATATTATGATTAAAATGATATATTTTTGAAAATTGATAAATTAAAAGTATGAAAGTTAAAATTTTGCATTTTGAAGGCAATAGAGACAAAAAAATAAAGGCAGTTGAAAACAATCACTTCTTTTTTGAAAAATTACTTTTAAAAGAATATTTAATAAGCTTTCCAAAATTTAAAAAAAAGAATCTGTATGATTTTAAGGTAATTTTTTTACTTCTGCAAGATTTTCCAAAAATTTTTGGAAAAGTTCGAGTTCCAAGATTATAAAATTATTATTAGATTCCTGGACAATTTTTTTATTATTTTTTTTAAACAAATTTTGACAAAAGATATTTTTTATTCATTATTCAATTCATAGCATTGAAAATGGTAGCGTGGATTTCTTTTTTTTTAATATCTTAACCGTACAATGTATAGAAATTAAAAAATTGAAATTTTGCAGTTTAACGGTTCTTTTCATAAAAAAATTTTACTGGAAAAGTTTCTAAATCTTTCATTTTATACGCGAAAATTACTGAGCGTTTGAATTAACATTTTTCTATAGTTTTAATTTGAAAAGTTTAAAATTTAAAAGTATTCCCCTTTCAGTGTTTTGATTTTCTGTTAAGTTTTTATAACATCAAATGGAAAAAAAAAATTATTTTCAAGAATTCGAATCTTTTAATTTAAATGACCGTGATTAATTCTTTTTCAATTGTTCAATTTTTATTTGCAGTCAAAAAGTGGTTCCTTTTCAACCTAGGATAAGAAATATTAAAAATATTGCAATCATATAATTTTAAAAGAATATATGGTGTCTAATCGATTGCTATATATTTAAAAAAAATTCAAACCTAAGGTTTTTTTTATAACGATTATTCATTCTCGTCTTTGAATATTTAAAAAATAATAAGTAATAGCGATCATGTACATATAATAATTTAAAGTTATCTCATTAGATATTTTAAATATTTGTCATCCTAGGTCAAAAAAGAACCACTTATTGACTTAAAATCAAAATTGAACAATTGAGAAAGAATTGATCACGGTCATTGAAATTGAAAGATTTGAACTCTTGAAAATATATTTTTTTTAATTGAAGTTATAAAAACTGAACAGTTAAAATATAAAAAAAAAAGAAATGCACGTTATCATTTTCAATACTATGAATTGAAGAATGAATGAAAAAATGTATACATTTTTCAAATGATGTTATTTTAATTAATTTTAAGCTAGAAACATTAATTTATACATTAAAATTTATTTGGAAATCTTTTTGAATATTTGCTTAAAAATTTGTTAAAAAAATTTTTTTTAATTGTCCAGGAATCTAATAATAATAATTTTATTATCTTGGAAATCGAATTTTCCCAACATGTTTTACATTTTCAAACAGATAAGAAGATTTGAATTATGGGCAAAAACTTACTTTGAAGAATTCGAAAAAAAATTAGAAGCTTTTTAATAATTTTGAAACATTTGAGATTAATTTTTTTTTAAATTTCTGGGGAAATTTTAAATGGTTTAGGTTTTATTTCAAAAGATTAATTTTAAGTTTTGAAGATTTCAAAATGTGTGAAAAAAGAATATGGAAAACTTCAAGAAAATTTTTATTTTTCAGAATTTAAGCAATTTTTAGGTAAACTGAATTAGGCAAGGTGTTAAAGACAAGGAAAAAAATGTTCTTAAGATTCATGGGAAAATTTCAGATGATTTTTTTAAATTAATTCTTAGATAAAATATTTTAAATTATTTCCTAAAATTGTCAAAAAGAGCAAATTTGAAAACAAAATTTTGGAATTTTGACACATTAGATCATTTTAGAAAAAATCTGAGTAAGTTTAAGAGATATTTAGAAGTTTTGAATCGATTCAAAAAGAATTAAAACTTATAAAGATATTTTTGAAATTTTCTAAGGTTTCAAGAAAATGAAAAAGAAGATCATCAGGTTTCTAAGGAAAATTAGAATGATTTTTAATTTTGAAAAATATTTAAAAATATTTCAAAACATTTCAACAGATTTATAAAATTTTCAAAAAAGAATCTGAAAGATTTCAAGGCAATTTTTTTTATTTTAAAAGGTTAGAAAGATTAGAAATTCTGAAGAGATAAAAAAATTCTTAAGATTCTTGGGGAAATTTTAAATGATTTTTTATTTCGGAAAATAAACATTAAAAAAAAAATTGAAAAAGATTTCAAAACATTTCAAACGATATCCTAAAATTTCGAAAAATAGTATAGAATATTTTAAAGCAAAATGTTTCAATTTGGTAAGATTAAAAAATAAAAAAAATCAATTAAATTCGAGAAATATTTGCAAGATTTAGAATTTCGAACTTAAAAAGATTTTACAAAATGTAGATTTTTAAAGATTTCAAACAAAAAAAATCAGAACTTTTAAAAGAATTTTGAAAGGTTTCAAGAGAATAAACAAATTTTCTTAAATTTGTTGCGAAAATTTGGAAGGTTTTAAAGCAATTTTTTTACATTGTTAAATATTTTTTTTAAATTTTAAGAAAAATTCGAGCTAGTTAAAAATTTTAAGGAATTAAAGAGGTTTTGTATAGATTAAAAATATTCCAAGCTTCTAAAAGTCCTTAATATCTTTTAAAAAGACTCGAATTTTTCCTGATATTTTGTAAGATCCTCTAAAATAAAAAAATGTCTTCAAAATCTTCTGGATTCTTTTTTGACACATTTGAAATATTCAAAAATCTTTTTTAATTTTCTCAAGAATCTTATAGAAATTATATTTATATAAATTAAAAAAAAACTAATAATACTTATTTTCTCGTCAATAATTTCAATATTTGTATGACTAAAATAAATATTTGAAAAGCATTCACTGTTACATCAATCATTTTTACCTGAAAATTTTGCAGCTGAAAATTCATCTTGAAATTTTAACTATTTTGTTACAAATTTATATTTTCAACTCGAACTTTCCCAAAAATTGTTGGAAAATCTTGCAAAAGTAAAAAAAATTACCTTAAAATCATCCCGATTCTTTTTAAAAAAATTTGGAAATCTTATTAAATATTCTTTTTAAATTAATTAAGAAAAAAGAAATATTGTTATTTTTTCTAGGAGTTTTTATACACATTTTTTATTCATTTAAAACCTTTCAAAATGCTTTAAAAACTTATAAATTTTGTGTTCGACATCTTAAAAAATCTACATTGTGTTTTAAATGTTTTAAAATCTTTTCACGTATCAAATTATTTTAGAATCTTTTAAAAACCACAAATAAAATACAACAATGTACAAAAAATACAAAAAAGTACAAAATTCGTCTGAATAATATAAAAAAGTTGTACTTTTCTGTAATTTTGGTTGTAATTTATTGTATTTATTTGAATACCTTGTGGCTAGCCAGTGAATCGCAGGTGTAATTCTTTGCGGATCTTCATTAGCAGCAATGCGAATAGCATCGACAATTCCCTTTTCTCTCCAAATACTGGCGATTTTTTTAAAAACGCTATCCTGAACCGGCAAAAATAAATCAGCGCCGATAGTTCGTGCCGATTCTCGTGTTGCTAGCATATCATAGGTGACAAAAATCACTGGAAAGTCTCGTAAATAAACTGCAAATGGCTGAGTTTCTTCATGAAGTTGATCTCTGTTACAATAGACCAGAGAATCGTTGATAAGGCTTGCAGTGGTTCGATGATCGAAGAGAGGATTCCCAAAGTCCCCCAGGGACGATATCTTCATCATTTTGATTCTTTATTATTTGCCACCTCCTTTTTTTATTCTGTAACAAAAAAAAACTTTTAGTAGGCTTTTTAAAGCCATGAAACATTTTATTCTCGGAAATATATTTCATTTGAATGATTTTAACAATTATAGAAAATAGATAAGTATAAAAGGGTCATCCAGAAATTATTTATTTTATTTTTAATCCAGTAGTTGATTTTTTAACCAAAAATATGTATTTTCAAATAAGATTAATTTTTTCCAGGAAAGACGAATTTTCAACAAAATAGATTAAATTTTAACCAAATATGTGAATTTACAACTAAAAAAGAGATCAATATCCAACAAAAAATGGAATAGTAATTGAAAATGAATTTTTAACAAATTAGTTTAACGTCCAACCAAAAAGATGGTTTCTCAACAAATTTTCATTTTAAGTAAATTAAATTTCTACCAATAAAGAACCTCAGAAGACCAATTTTCTATAAAACAGTTGAATTAACCCGAAAAAATGAATTTTCTTCAAAAAAGTTAATTTTTAACCGAAAAGGATGATCTTTCAAACAACAAATTAAATTTTAAACCAAATAGTTTAATTTTTAGTTTAAAAAATCTAAATTTTATTAAAAGAAATTAAATTTCAAGTCAAGTGATGTATATTCAACAAATTTTTTAAACATTTTTCGACCAAGTAGTTCAATTATCAACAAAAAAGAATTCTTCAGGAAAAATTCAACTAAAAGATAAATTGCCAACAAAATAGTTGAATCCTTTACCAAAAAATTTAATTTTTAACCAAATATTTCAATTTTAACTAAATAATAGTTCAATTTTGAACCCAAAGAGACGAATTTTCAACAAAAAAGATGTATTTTCTACGAGGATGATCAATTTTCTACCATAAAAACGAATTTTCAACAAAATTGAAAAAAAAATTTCAGTCAATATGTATACAAATTTGTTATAAAAAAAGGCCAATTTTCTACAAAACAGTTGAATTATATTAAAATATGAATTTTCAACAAAAGTTAATTTTTAATCAAATAGTTGAATTTTCAACCAAAAAGATTATTTTTCTACCAAAATAGACCGAACAGTTGAATTCAACTAAATTGGATTTGAATTTTCAATCCAAAAAGATCAATTTTCAATCGAAAAATATTAATTTTCAACAAAAAAGTTAATTTTTCAAACAAAAAGGATGACTTTTTCATAAAATTGTTGGTTTTTCAACCACAAAGATTATATTCCTACCAAAAAAGCGAATTTTTAATAAAATTCATGAATTTCCAAAAAAAAAAGATGAATTTACCATCAAAAATCGATTACTTAAATTTTCAGTTGAAAAAAAATATAGAAAAAAAATAATTTTCAACAAAATAGTTGAATTTTTAACTAAAAAAGATCATTTTTCAACAAAAAATGGAATATAGTTAAATATTCAGTTTAAGAATTTTTAACCCAAAACGACAAATCTTTAATAAAAGATTGGAATTTTTAACCAAAGCATATGAATTTTTAACAAAAAAGTTAATTTTGAACCCAATGAATGAATTTTTCCCAAAATACTTGAATTTTCAGCCAAAAAAGTCAAATTTACAAGAAAAAAGTTAATTTTGAACGAAATAGGTTAATTTTCTACGAAAATAGTTGAATTCTTAACCCAAAAAGACGAATTTTAAATAATATATTGGAATTTTTACCCCCAAAAAATTAATTTTTAACAAAAAGGTAGTTTTGAACTTAATGGGTGAATTTTTGTCAAAATAGTTGAATTTTTAGTCCAAAAAGACAAATTTTCGAGAAAAAAGTTAATTTTGAACCTAATAGGTTAATTTTCTACAAAAAGAGTTGAATGTTTGAACAAAAAAGACAAATTTTCAATAAAAGATTAGAATTTTCACCCAAAAAACATGCATTTTCAACCAAAAATATGCATTTTCAACCAAAAATATGAATTTTCAACAAAAAAGTTAATTTCGAAACCGACAGAATCATTTTCTACGAAAATAGTTGAATTTTTAAGCAAGAACGACAAATATTCAATAAAAGATTGGAATTTTTAACCAAAAAATATTAATTTATAAAAAAATAATTTTGAACCCAATGGATGAATTTTTCCCAAAATAGTCGAATTTTCAGCCAAAAATGACAAATTTTCAAGAAAAAAGTTAATTTTGAAACCGACAGAATCATTTTCTATGAAAATAGTTGAACTTTTAACCCAAAAAAACGAATTTTCAATAATAGAATGGATTTTTTACCCAAAAAATATGAATTTTTAACAAAAATGTAATCTTGAACCCAATGGGCGAATTTTTGCCAAAATATTTGAATTTTCAGTCGAAAAAGTTAATTTTTAACCGAATAGGTTAATTTTCTACGAAAATAGTTGAATTTTTAAACAAAAAAGACAAATTTTCAATAAAAGATTAGAATTTTCAACCAAAAAGTTAATTTTTAACTCAATAGGTTAATTTTCTACGAAATTGGTTGATTTTTGAACCCAAACATATAAATTTTCAACAAAAGATTAGAATTTTCAACAAAAGATTAGAATTTTTAATTAAAAATTATGAGTATTTAACGAGAAAGTTAATTTTGAACAGAATGGATGAATTTTTTCCAAAATAGTTGAATTTTCAGCCAAAAAAGACAAATTTTCAAGAAAAAAGTTTATTTTGAACACGAGAGGTTAATTTTCTATGAAAATAGTTGAATTTTTAAACCAAAAAGACAAATTTTCAATAAAAGATTAGAATTTTAACCAAAAAACATGAATTTTCAAGAAAAATATGAATTCTCAACAAAAATTATGAATTTTCAACAAAAAAGTTCATTTTTAATTCTATAGGTTAATTTTCTACGAAATTGGTTGATTTTTCAACCCAAACAGACAAATTTTCAATAGAAAATTAGAATTTTTACACTAAAAATTATGAATATTTAACGAGAAAGTTAATTTTGAACCCAATGAGTGAATCTTTACGAAAATAGTTGAATTTTCAATCCAAAAATATTAATTTTCAACCAAAAAGACAAATTTTCAATAAAGGATTGGAATTTTTAACCAAAAATTATGATTTCAGAAAAAAATTAATTTTGCACCAAAAATAGTTTCAACCGAAAGAAACGAATTTTCAACCACAAAAAATAATTTTCTATGGAATACATAAATTTTCAACCAAACAGTAGAAGTTTTAACTGAAAAACCAAAATTTTCATCCAAAATTTTGAATTTTCAAGGTAAAGACGAATTTTCAACCAAAAAGGATGATTTTTCAATAAAATTGTTGAATTTACAATCAATGGTTAAAATTGTTGACCGAAAAAGATGAATTTACGACCAAAAATATGAATTTTCAACAAAAAAGTTAATTTTGAAACCAATAGGTTAATTTTCTACGAAAATAGTTGAATTTTTAACCAAGAATGACAAATCTTCAATAAAAGATTGGAATTTTTAACCAAAACATATGAATTTTTAACGAAAATGTTAATTTTGAACCCAATGGATGAATTTTTCCCAAAATAGTTGATTTTTCAGCCGAAAAAGCAAATTTTCAAGCAAAAAGTTAATTTTGCATTTTCAACCAAAAATATGAATTTTCAATAAAAACGTTAATTTTGAACCCGATAGGTTAATTTTATACGAAAATAGTTTAATTATTAACGCAAATAGAAGAATTTTTCATTAAGAAATTGGAATTTTAATAAAAAAATATATTGTTGAATTTTCA
>CAKNXH010054573.1:1686-19475 GCA_932178445.1 Andricus quercusramuli
TTTAATTGAAAAGTAACTTTTTTGTTAAAATTTCATATTTTCGGGTTTGAAACTTGACTGTTTTATATAAAAATTAATTTTTTAACCTTTTTGTTTGGGAAATTTACCAATTTGGTAGAAAATTCAACTGTTGTAGACGAATCGTTTTTTAAAATTACAAATTAATTTTTTTTAATGGAAACTTGACTATTACATTTTTTGTTAGAACGTGATCTTTTTCTAGAATGAAAATTCAACACTGAATTGAATATTCTGCTTTCTTGTAGAAAAATATCGCTCTCCTAAATTGAAAATTACTGTTTTTCAATGAAAATTAAACCATTACTTTTTTGGTTAAACGTGATCTTTTTTAGAATGAAAATTCAACTGCTGGGTTGAAAAGTCGTCTTTTTTGACAGAAAATTATTCTTCTTGGTTGAAAATTCAACTATTTGATTGAAAATGTATGTATTTTGCTGAAAACTTATTTTTTGGATGAAAAAATAATTTTTGGAACTCAACATTGAACTAATCAATTAAAAATTAACTTTTTTGTCGAAATTTCATATTTTCATATTAATTAACAATTTGACAGTTTGTAGAAGATTCGTTTTTTTTTAATTACAAATTAATTTTTTGAAATGAAAACTTAACTATTCCATTTTTTGGTTTAAAGAGTTGAAAAGTCAACTATTTGATTAAAATTTGTCTCGTATTTTGTTGTAAAATTCTTTTCTGCATAAAGAAGTAATTTTTCAACTCAAAATGTAATTATTTAATTGCAATTCGACTATTTTGTTGGAAATTCATATTTTCGAGCAGAAAAATCGTCTTTTTGGCTTGAAATTTGTTGTTAAGATTCATATTTTCGAGTTGAAAATTGTACTTTTTTGTAAAAAAAATCGCTTTTCTAAATCAAGAATTATTGTTCAAGCGTGATCTTTTTTAGAATGAAAATTCAACTACTGGGTTAAAAATTCGTCTTTTTTGCAGAAAATTGATCTTCTTGGTTGAAAATTCAACTATTTGATTAAAATTTTATGTATTTTGTTAAAAAATTATTTTTTGTATAAAAAAGTAATTTTTCAACTTGAAATGTAACTATTTAATTGCAATTGAACTATTTTGTTCAAAATTCATATTTTCGAGTACAAAAATCGTCTTTTTGGGTTGAAAATTCAACAACATGGTAGAAAAACCACTATTTGGTCTGAAATTCAATTTTCTTGTTAAGATTCATATTTTCGAGTTAAAAATTCTACTTTTTTGTAGACGAAAATCGCTTTTCTAATTGAAAACTGCTGCTTTTCAATGAAAATTCAACTATTACATTTTTGGTGTAAACGTCATTATTTTTAGAATGAAAATTCAACTACCGGGTTGATAATTCGTCTTTTTTAGCAAAAAATTAATCTTCTTTGTTGAAAATTCCACTATTCGATTAAAAATGCATGTATTTTACAGAAAACTTAATTTTTGATGAATAACTAATTTTCGGGACGTAAAATCCAGCTTTTTGTGGAAGATTCGTTCTTCTTTAATTACAAGTTAATTTTTTTAAATGAAAACAACTATCCCATTTTTGGTTAAGAATTGATCCTTTTGGTTTGAAAATTCAACTACTGGGTAGAAAATTCGTCTTTTTTGGCAGAAAATTATTTTTTGGGTGAAAACTAATTTTTGGAACTTAAAATTTAACCATTTGATTGAGAATTAACTTTTTTTTTAAATTTCATATTTTCGGGTTGATAACTTGACTGTTTTGTATACAGAAAATTCATCTTTTTGTTTTGGAAATTTAACAATTTGGTAGAAAATTCAACTGTTTTGTAGAAGATTCGCTTTTTCTTTAATTATAAATTAATTTTTTTTCAATGAAAACTTGACTATTCCATTTTTGGTTAAAACCTGATCTTTTTAGTTTAAAATTCCAACTATTGGGTTAAATATTCGTATTTTTTGCCAAGAAATTAATCTTCTTTGTTGAAAATTCAAATATTTGATTAAAAATTTATGTATTTTGTTACAAAATTCTTTTTTGCACGAAAAAGCAATTTTTCAACTTAAAATGTAACTATTTGTTCTGAAATTCAATTTTGTTGTTAAGATTCATATTATCGAGTTGAAAATTCTACTTTTTTGTAAAAAAAATCGATTTATAAATTAAAAATCACTGGTCAAGCGTGTTCTTTTTTAACTATTTCAACTATTTGGTTAGAAATGTATTTTGATGAATACCTATTTTTTGGGTAAAAAACTAATTATTTGAATTTAAAATTAAACTATTTGATTGAAAATTAACTTTTTTGTTAAAAATTCATATTTTCGGGTAGAAAATTCTACATTTTATAAACAAAAATCGCTTTTGTACATTCAAAATTACTGTTTTTGAATAAAAATGGAACTATTACATTTTTTGATCGAACGAGATCTTTTTTAGAATGAAAATTCAACTGCTGGGTTGAAAATTCGTATTTTTTGGCAGAAATTTAATCTTCTTAAATTGAAAATTACTGGTTTCCAAGGAAAATTGAACTATTACATTTTTGTTGAAACTTCCTCTTTTTTTAATGCCAATTCAACTACTGGGTTGAAAATTCATCTTTTTTTGGCAGAAAATTAATCTTCTTGATTGAAAATTCAACTATTTGATTAGAAATATATTTTGATGAATACCAATTTTTGGGTGAGAAACTAATTTTGTAACTTACAATTTAACTATTTAATTGAAAATAAACTTTTTTGTTAAAATTTCATATTTTCAGGTTGAAAACTTGACTTTTACATTTTTTGTTAAAACGTGATCTTTTTTTGAATAAGAATTTAACTACTGAATTGAAAATTCTAAAATTTAACTGTTAAATTTTTTATTAACACGAGATCTTCTTTACAATGAAAATTCAACTATTGGGTTGAAAATTCGTCTTTTTGGCAAAAATTTATTCTTCTTGGTTAAAAATTCAACTATTCGATTAAAAATGTATGTATTTTGTTAAAAGCTTATTTTTGGGGTGGAAAACTAACTTTTGGAACTTAAAATTTAACTATTCGATTGAAAATTAACTTTTTTGTTAAAATTTCATATTTTCGGGTTTGAAACTTGACTCTTTTATATAAAAAATTATTCTTTTAACCTTTTTGTTTGGGAAATTTAACAATTTGGTAGAAAATTCTACTTTTTTGTAGAAAAAATCGCTCTTCTAAATTGAAAATTACTGTTTTTCAATGTAAATTGAACTATGACATTTTTTGTTGGAACGTGATCTTGTTTAGAATGAAAGGTTGAAATTCGTCTTTTTTAGCAGAAACTTTATCTTCTTGGTTAAAAGTTGAACTATATTTGATTGAAAATGCATGTACTTTGCTGAAAACTTATTTTTGAGGTGAAAAACTAATTTTTTGAACTTAAAATTTAACTATTTGATTGAAAATTAAATTCTTTGTTAAAATTTCATATTTTCTGGTTGAAAACTTGACTGTTTTGTATAGAAAATTCATATTTTTTTTGGAAATTTAACAATTTGGTAGAAAATTCAACTGTTTTGTAGAAGACTCGTTTTTTTAAACAACAAATTAATTTTTTAAATTAAAACTTACTATTCCATCCTTTGATTCAAAATTGATCTTTTTAGTTCCAAATTTCAACTATTGGGTTGATAATTCGCCTTTTTTGGCAAAAAATTAATATTCTTGGTTGAAAATTCAACTTTTTGATTAAAAATGCATGTATTTTGCCGAAAACCTTTTTTTTTGGTAAATAACTAATTTTCGGAACTTAAAATTCAACTATTTGATTGAAAATGAACATTTTTGTTGAAATTTCTTATTTTCGGGTTATAAACTTGACTGTTGTGTATAGAAAATTCGTCTTTTTGTTTTGAAAATTTAACAATTTGGTAGAAAATTCAATTTATTGTGGAAGATTCGTTCTTCTTTAATTACAAATTATTTTTTTTTATGAAAATATTACTATTCTATTTTTTGTTAGAAATTGATCTTTTTAGTTTGAAATTTCAAATATTGGGTTACATATTCGTCTTTTTTGGCTAAGAATTAATATTCTTCGTTGAAAATTCAACTATATGATTAAAAATTTACGTCTTTTGTTAGAAAATTCTTTTTTCCATAAAAAAGCAATTTTTCAACTTAAAATGTAACTATTTGGTCTGAAATTCAATTCCGTTTTTAAGATTCATATTATCGAGTTGAAAATTCTACTTTTTTGGAAAAAATCGTTTTTCCAAATTAAAAATTACTGTTTTTCAAGGAAAATTGAACTATTACATTTTTTGTTTAAGCGTGAACTTTTTTAGAATGAAAATTCAACTACTGGGTAGAAAATTCGTCTTTTTTGGCAGAACATTATTTTTTGGGTGGAAACTAATTTTTGGAACTTAAAATTTAACCATTTGATTGAGAATTAACTTTTTTTTTAAATTTCATATTTTCGGGTTGAAAACTTGACTGTTTTGTATAGAAAATCCATCTTTTTGTTTTGGAGATTTAACAATTTGGTAGAAAATTCAACTGTTTTGTAGAATATTCGCTTTTTCTTTAATTATAAATTAATTTTTTTCAATGAAAACTTGACTATTCCATTTTTGGTTAAAACCTGATCTTTTTAGTTTAAAATTCCAACTATTGGGTTAAATATTCGTATTTTTTGACAAGAAATGAAACTTCTTTCTTGAAAATTCAAATATTTTATTAAAAATTGATGTATTTTGTTAAAAATTCTTTTTCGAATAAAAAACGAATTTTTCAACATGAAATGTAACTATTCAATTGCAATTGAACTATTTTGTTCAAACTTGGTATTTTCGAGTAGAAAAATCGTCTTTTTGGGTTGAAGATTCAACAACTTGGTAGAAAAAACACTATTTGGTTCGAAATTCAATTTTCTTTTTAAGATTCATATTTTCGAATTGAAAATTCTACTTTTTTTAAAAACAAAAATCGGTTTTCTAAATTGAAAACTACCGGTTTCCAATGACAATTCAAATTTTACGTTTTTGGTGTAAAAGTGATTATTTTTAGAATGACAATTCAACTGCTGGGATGAAAATTCGTAATTTTTGGCAGAAAATTAATCTTCTGTGTTAAAAATTCAACTATTTGATTAAAAATGCATGTACTTTACAGAAAACTTATTTTTTGATGAATAACTCATTTTCGGGACTTAAAATTCAACTTTTTGTAGAAGATTCTTTCTTCTTGAATTACAAGTTATTTTTTTTTAATGAAAACAACTATTTCATTTTTGATTGAGAATTGATCCTTTTGGTTTGAAATTTCAAATATTGGGTTACAAATTCGTCTTTTTTGGCTAAAAATTAATATTCTTTGCTGAAAATTCAACTATTTGATTAAAAATTTACGTGTTTTGTTAGAAAATTCTTTTTTGCATAAAAAAGCAATTTTTCAACTTAAAATGTAACTATTTGGTCTAAAATTCAATTTTTTTGTTAAGATTCATATTATCGAGTTGAAAATTCTACTTTTTTGGAAAAAATCGTTTTTCCAAATTAAAAATTACTGATTTTTAATGAAAATTGAACTATTACATTTTTTGTTAAAACTTCCTCTTTTTTGAATGAAAATTCAACTTCTGGGTTGAAAATTCGTCCTTTTTGGCAAAAAATTATTCTTCTTGGTTGAAAATTCAACTGTTTGATTAAAAATGTATATATTTTGCTGAAAACTTATTTTCTTGGTGAAAAACTAATTTTTGGAAATTAAAATTGAACTATTTGATTGAAAATTAGCTTTTTCGTTAAAATTTCATATCTTCGGATTAGAAACTTGACTGTTTTATATAGAAAATTCATCTTTTTGATTAGAAAATTCAACAATTGGGTAGTTTGTAGAAGATTAGTTTTTTTTAACTACAAATTATTCTTTTCAAATGAAAACTTAACTATTTCATTTTTGGTTAAAAAATGATCTTTTTGGATAAAAATCTTAAATATTGGCTTAAATATTCGTCTTTTTGGCAAATTATTAATCTTCTTTGTTAAAAATTCAACAATTTTATTAAAAATGTACATATTTTGTTAAAAAATTCTTTTTTTGCATAGAAAAGTAATTTTTCAACTTAAAATGTAACCATTTGATTGCATTTTAACTATTTTGTTAAAATTCATATTTTCTAGTTGAAAATTCTACTTTTTGTAAAAAAATCGCTTTTCTAAATTGAAAATTATTGTTTTGCAATGAAAATTGAACTATTACGTTTTTGGTTCAAGCGTGATCTTTTTTAGAATGAAAATTCTACTACTAGGTGAAAAATTCGTCTTCCTAGGCAGAAAATTAATCTTCTTGGTTGAAAATTCAACTATTTGATTCAAAATGTATGTATTTCGCTGGAAACTTATTTTTTTGGGTAAAAAACTGATTTTCGGAACTTAAAATTCAACGATTTGGTTGAAAATTAACTTTTTTGTTAAAATTTCATATTTTCGGGTTGAAAACTTGACTATTTTGTATAGAAAATTCATCTTTTTGTTTTGGAGATTTAACAATTTGGTAGAAAATTCAACTGTTTTGTAGAATAATCGCTTTTTTTAAAATTATATATTAATTTTCTCAATGAAAACTTAACTATCCCATTTTTTGTTAGAAATTTATCCTTTTAGTTTTTAGTTTTTATTCCTTAATCCTTTTTAGTTTCAAATATTGGGTTACATATTCGTCTTTTTTGGCTAACAATTAATATTCTTCGTTGAAAATTCAACTATTTGGTTAAAATTTTACGTATTTTGTTACAAAATTCTTTTTTGCATAAAAAAGTAATTTTTCAGCTTAAAATGTAACTATTCGGTCTGAAATTCAATTTTGTTGTTAAGATTCACATTTTCTAGTTAAAAATTTTACTTTTTTGGAAGAAAAATCGTTTTTCTAAATTGGAAATCACTGTTTTTCAATGAATATTGAACTATTACATTTCTGGTTAAAACGTGATCTTTTTTAGAAAGAAAATTCAACTACTGGGTTGAAAATTCGTCTTTTTTTGCAGAAAGTTATTCTTCTTGGTTGAAAATTCAACTATTTGATTGAAAATGTATGTATTTTGCTGAAGACTTTTTTTTGTGAAAAAAAAAAATAATTTTTGGAACTCAAAATTTAACTAATCAATTGAAAATTAACTATTTTGTTGGAAATTCATATTTTCGAGTAGAAAAATCGTATTTTTGGCTTAAAATTTCAACAACTTGGTAGAAAAAACAACTATTTGATCTCAAATTTAATTTTGTTGTTAAGATTCATATTTTCGAGTTGAAAATTCTACTTTTTTGTAAAAAAAAATCGCTTTTATAAATTAAAAATTACTGTTCAAGCGTGTTCTTTTTTAGAATGACAATTCGACTACTGGGTTGAAAATTCGTCTTTTTTGGCAGAAAATTAATCTTCTTGGTTGAAAATTCAACTATTTGATTAGAAATGTGTTTTGATGAATACCTATTTTTTGGGTAAAAACTAATTATTTGAATTTAAAATTAAACTATTTGATTGAAAATTAACTTTTTTGTTAAAAATTCATATTTTCGGGTTGAAAATTCTACATTTTGTAAAAAAAAATCGCTTTTCGACATTCAAAATTACTGTTCTTGAATAAAAATGGAACTATTACATTTTTGGTTCAAACGAGATCTTTTTTAGAATGAAAATTCAACTACTGGGTTGAAAATTCGTCTTTTTTGGCAGAAATTTAATCTTCATGGTTGAAAATTCAACTATTTTATTAAAAATGTATGTATTTGGCTGAAAGATTATTTTTTGGGTGTACAACTAATTTTGGAACTTAAAATTTAACTATTTGATTGAAAATTAACTGTTTTTTTAAATTTCATATTTTCGGGTTGAAAACTTGACTGTTAAATTTTTTATTAAAACGTGATCTTTTTTAGAATGAAAATTTAACTACTGAATTGAACATTCTACTTTTATGTAAGAAAAAATCGCTTTCCTAAATTGAAAATTACTTTTTTTCAATGAAAATTGAACTATTAAATTTTTTGTTAAAACGAGATCTTCTTTACAATGAAAATTCAACTACTGGGTTGAAAAATCGTATTTTTGTTTTTGAAATTTAACAATTTGGTAGTTTGTAGAAGACATGTTTTTTTTTAAATAGAAATTTATTTTTTTTTTTAATAAAAACTTAACTGTTCCTTTTTTTGATTTAAACAGTTGAAAATTCAACTATTTCATTACAATTCTTTCATATTTAGATAAAAAATTCTTTTCTGCATAAAAATGTAATTTAACAACTTAAAATGTAACTATTTAATTGCAATTCAACTATTTTGTTAGAAATTCATATTTTTGAGTAGAAAAATCACCCTTTGGAATCGATAATTCAAAGAACTTGGTAGAAAAAACAACTATTTGATCTAAAAATAAATTTTCTTGTTAAGATTAATATTTTCGAGTTGAAAATTCTACTTTTCTGTAAAAAAATCGCTTTTCTAAATTGAAAATCACTGTTCAAGCATGATCTTTTTTTAGAATGAAAATGCAACTACTGGGTTGAAAATTCGTCTTTTTTGAAGTAAATTAATCTTCTTGGTTGAAACTTCAACTATTTGATTAAAATTTTTGCGTATTCTGTCAGAAGCTTCTTTTTGCATAAAAAAGTAATTTTTCAACTTAAAATGTAACTATTTAATTGCAATTCAACTATTTTGTTGAAAATTCATATTTCGAGTAGAAAAATGGTCTTCTTGGCTTGAAAATTCAACAACTTGGTGGAAAAAAAACTATTTGGTATGAAATTCAATTTTTTTATTATGATTTATTTTTTAGAGTTGAAAATTCTATTTTTTTGTAAAAAAAATCGCTTTTCTACATTGAAAATTAATGTTCAAGCATGATCCTTTTCAGAATGACAATTCGACTACTGGGTTGAAAATTCGATTTTTTTGGAAGTAAATTAATCTTCTTGGTTGAAAATTCAACTATTTGATTAGAAATATATATATTTTGCTGAAAACTTATTTTCTGGGTGAAAAACTAATTTTTTGGAACATAAAATTTAACCATTTGATTGAAAATTAACTTTTGTGTTTAAATTTCACATTTTCGGGTTGAAAGCTTGACTGTCTTGTATAGAAAATTCGTCTCTTTGTTTTGGAAATTTAACAATTCGTTGAAAATTCAACTGTTTTGCAGAAGATTTGTTTTTTTATTACAAATTAATTTTTTTAATGAAAACTTAACTATTCCATTTTTGATTAAAAATTGTTCTTTTTTGTTTAAAATTTCAACTTTTAAGTTAAATATTCGTCCTTTTTGGCATAAAATTAATCTTCTTGGTTGAAAATTCAACTTCATAATTAAAAATTGACGTATGTTGTTAAAAAATTATTTTTTTTTTGATAAAAAAGTCATTTTTCAACTTGAAATGTAATCATTTGATTGCTATTTAACTATTTTGTAGAAAATTCATATTTTCGGGTAGAAAAATCGTCTTTTTTGCTTGAAAATTCAACCACGTGGTAAAAAATTAAACTATTTTGTCGAAAATTCAATTTTTTGTTGAAAATTCGACTGTTTTAAAAAAATTCGCTTTGCTACATTGGAAATCATTATTTTTCAATAAAAATTCAACTGTTTTTTTTTTTTTTTTTTTTTTTTGTTAAAAATTTATCTTAGACTGAAAATACAACTATTTATTTGAAAATTCGTCTTTTTAGAAAATTAATCTCCTTGACTTGAAAATTCAGCTATTTGGTCAATATTTCAATTTTTTGTTTGGTTAAAAATCCGTATTTTTTATTAAAAAATTAATCTTCTTGATTGAAAATTCATTTTTTTGTATTGGAAATTTTTTTTTTTTATTGAAAATTTATTTTTTTAACTGAAAATTGGTCTATTTTATGCTTGGTTTGAACTTCAATCTTGTTCAGTTGCAAATTTAACTGTTTGTTTGAAAATTTCTATATTTTATTGAAACCTTATCTTCTGTAGTAGAAACTGAATCTGCTTCGTGACTAATTCACCTTTTGGTTGAAAATTCATGTATTTAAAGGTAATCTTTTTCGGTCGAAAATTAATAATTTTGGTTGAAAATTAAATTCTTTAAATTAATTTTTTTTCTATTGAATATCAATTTTTAAAACATTTTTGTTTGAAAATTTATCTATTTTAGTTAAATCTATTTTGCTGAAAATTCGTTTTTTTGTCAATTGAAAATTAACTTTTTGAACTGGAGATTTCTGATTGGATATTCATATTGTTTATTTGATAATTATAATTCATGTATTTCGTAGAAAATTCATCTTTTTGGCTTATAAATTCAACAATTCTGTTGAAAATTTGTTGTTTTTTGTTGTTGAAAATTTTAATTTTTTAACTAAAAATCCAACTGTTCCAGTTTTGTTTGGAAATTTATCTTTATTAGTTGAAAATTCCACTAATTGGCTCAAAATTATCTTTTTCAGCTGAAAATTTATAGAGCGTTCCAAGTTTTCATTTTATTCATCATTTCATTTAAAAGAATTCATTCCCCTATTTTTGTGAAAAATCACTTATTTTACTATTTCAATCAATGAAATTAAAAAAATAACTGATTCTTGAATTTAAATCCTTATTACTGATTTAATTAAATCAAATTTTTAATAATTCAGACTGCAAAATTGGCATTTGTTTATTAAAAAATGATATAAATTAACAACAATTAAGAATAATAATTTTTTAATCAAACGATGCAGAAATGTTCAATCGCACATTGTAAATAAACAAATGCATTTTTCTCAAAAAATTTCATAACGTGACTTGGTACTATATAAGTAGATTATTTTCCAATACTTAGTTTTAATTTTCCATTGAACCTCAAAAATCCTAGGCTCACTTGGGAAATTTCTACTCAGGGGTTATTTCTATTTAAAAATTTTTGCGTTTTCATTAGATTTAATTTTTCATTTTAATTTCACTTTAATTTTAATTTTCATCTGACCTAAATTTTAAATTAAAAATGTTGCAGCTTTTCCTTCATTTTTGGACGCTGATCCCGTCACTTGCAGGATCAATAATTCGCATCATATGGCGGCATAACGATTTTAATAAATTTAGCGCAAGCTAAGCTGGAACAACAGAGTGGTATGGAATTAATAGACTGACGCGGCGCTTGGATAAACATCTTGAATTAGGCTCTGAATTCTGTCCATCTATCTCCCAACGACATCTTTACGATGTCTGCTATGCCTGGCACCCCTGGCACCGAACTCAAAATTAGAGTACCCATATGAGTATCGCACTAACTTTAAAGAAGAAATTCGATTCCGTATTTCAAAAATGGATTTTTTCAAAATTTATAACAAACTCCGGGTCGTAATGCGCAAGTACTCAGTCGAGTATATTGCGCAATATTATGCATTCCAATTGGAAACGGTTCAGGCGGCCCTGACTGTTTACGTTTCGAGGGTACTGAGTTAGTAACAAGGCCAGTGCGAGGCAGCCCTCAAAAGTCAAAACTATTATTATATGGGACTTGTAATGTACTAATGTGTCCTCGTGGAGAGCTTTGAATAATGGATATGATTGGAGTACAGGGAATGTACTTACTATGGGATTATCAATCAGTTTTTATTGGAGAATGTTTGCAGGAATTTAAAAAGATTCCGAGGAATTTCATGAGATTTCAAAGAATTAGAAAGATTTCAAGGAATTTTACAAGATTCCAAGAAATCTTAAGATTTTATAAATTCCAAGGGATTTTAGAAGTGTATCGAAAATTGTATAGGATTGTATGGGGATTTAGAGATTTTTAAAATTGTTTAATTTTATTAAGGAATTTAAAAAAATATTAAAGATTTCAATATTTTGTACAGAATTTCAAAATATTTCTAGGGATTTCACAAGATTTTAGGATCTTTAAAAATTTCAAATGTTTTCAAAGAAATAAATCTTTAAAGATTCCGAGGAATTTCAAGAGATTTCAGAGAATTAGAAAAATTTCCAGGAATTTCACAAGATTCCAAAAAGTTTCAAGATTTTAAAAATTCCAAGGGATTTTAAAAGGGTATCAAAAGATTTCATAGGATTTCATCTGGTCTTAGTGAATTTAAACATTGATTAAATTTTTAAAGGAATTTTAAAAGATATTTAAAATTTCAGTATTTCGTAGGATTTTAAAAGATTCCGAGGAATTTCATGAGATTTCAAAGAATTAGAAAAATTCCAAGGAATTTTACAAGATTACAAACATTTTGAAGATTTTAACAATTTCAAGGGTTTTTAAAAGGGTATCAAAGATTTCATTGGATCTTATGGGGTCGCAGAGAATTTTAAAATTTTCTAAATTTTTCATGGAATTTTGGAAGATATTGGAAATTTTAAGATTTTGTACGGGATTTCGAAAGATTTCAAAGAATTAGAAAGATTTCCAGGAATTTTACAAAATTCCAAATAATTTAAAATTTTTTAAAAGTCCAAGGGATCTTAAAAGTGTATCAAAGATTTCATAGGATTTTATAGACATTTAAAGAATTGAATTTTTTTTTTAATTTTTAAAGAATTTTACAAGATATTGAAGATTTCAATATTTTGTACAGGATTTCAAACGATTTTTAGGGATTTCACAAGATTTTGGGATCTTCAAAAATTTCAAATGATTTTAAAGAAGTCCATTTTAAAATATTCCGAGGAATTCACAAGATTTCAAAGAATTAGAAAGATTTCAAGGAATTTTACAAGATTCCAAAAAATGTGAAGATTTTAACAATTTCAAGGGATTTTAAAAGGGTATCAAAGATTTCATCGGATTTTATGGGGTCTCAAAGAATTTTAAATTTTCTAAATTTTTTATGGAATTTTAAAAGATATTAAAAATTTTAAGATTTTCTATGGGATTTCAAAAGATTTCAAAGAATTAGTAAGATTTCCAGGAATTTTACAAGATTCCAAAAAATTTGAAGATTTTAAAAATTCCATGGGATTATACGAGTGTATCAAAGATTTCATAGAATTTTATGGGAGAATTTTCACAGAAATTTAAAAATTGCTTAAATTTTGTAAGGAATTTTAAAAGATATTAAAAATTTCAAATGATTTTAAAGTAGTGCGTTTCAAAAGATCCCAAAGAATTTCGTTAGATTTGAAAGAATTAGACAACTTTCAAGGAATTTTACAAGATTCCAACAAATTTTAAGATTTTAAAAATTCCAAGGGATTTTAAAAGTGTATCAAAGATTTCATAGGATTTTATAGACATTTGAAGAAATAAATTTTTTTTTTAATTTTTAAAGGAATTTTAAAAGATATTAAAGATTTCAATATTTTGTAAAGGATTTCAAAAGATTTTTAGGGATTTCACAAGATTTTAGGATCTTCAAAAATTTCAAATGATTTTAAAGAAGTGAATTCTAAAATATTCCGAGGAATTTCATCAGATTTCAAAGAGTTAGAAAGATTTTAAGGAATTTTACAAGATTCCAAAAAATTTGAAGATTTTAACAATTTCAAGGGATTTTAAAAGGGTATCCAAGATTTCATCGGATTTTATGGGGTCTCGGAGAATTTTAAATTTTTCTAAATTTTTTATGGAATTTTAAAAGATATTAAAATTTTAAAGATTTTGTACGGAATTTCAAAAGAATTAGAAAGATTTCCAGGAATTTTTACAAGGTTCCAACAAATCTTAAGATTTTAAAAATTCCAAGGGATTTTAAAAGGGTATCAACGATTTCATTTGATTTTATGGGGTCTTAGAGAATTTAAAAATTGATTACATTTTTAAGGAATTTTAAAAGATAATAAACATTCCAACATTTTTTACGGGATTTCAGAAGAGTTCTAGGGATTTCAAAAGATTTAGGGATCTTTGAAAATTACAAATAATTTTAAAGAAATGTATTTGAAAAGATTCCGAATAATTTTATGAAATTTCAAAGAATGAGAAAGATTTCAAGGAATTTCAAAGAAGATTCAAACAAATTTTGACATTTAAAAAATTCCAAGATATTTTAAAAGTGTATCAAAGATTTCATAGGATTTTATGGGTTCTCAGACAGTTTTCAAATAGTTTAAATTTTCGTAAAAATTTCAAAAAGATAATGAAACTTTCATGACCTACGGGATTTCAAAATATTTCTATGGATTTCACAAGATTTAAGGATCTTCAAAACTTTCAAAGGATTTAAAAGAATATAATTCATTCGAAAAGATTCCGATGACTTTTATGAGATATCAAAAAATTTAGTGGGATTATGCAAAATTTCAAGATATTTGAAAATTTCAAATGATTTCGATAAAATGTTTAAAAATTTCAAAGAAATGTACATGGATTATAAGAGATTTAAAAAAATGCTGAGATTTTTCCAGGGATTTCATAGGATTTCAACAGATTCCAGGGATTTCTAATGGATTTCAGTAACAAGATTCCAAAATTTTTAAGGGTTTTCAGTGCATTTTGTAGGATTTTTGAAAAAAGTTCACGTTCACATTCTAAAGTAAATAATAACAAGTTGACAATAGTCAAACTTGAATAATTATAAACAAAAACAATAAATTTCGAATTTAAATCGTTAGATCATTGCCCAAAATTATACGGTTTTTTTGACATTTTTAACTTTGCTTTGGATTTTCAGTTATGAACAAATAATAAATAAACATTTCAGATAATCATTTTTCAAACAATCTCTTTCTTTTTTGGAAATATATTTTTCTGAAATAAAGCATATATTCTTAAAAAATTTCAAATTTTCTATATGGAGCTTATTAAATGCAAATTTTCCTCGAAATCTTTATTGAGAGCCTTTTTCTTTAAATTAATAATAAAATTAATATTTATTATTTGCCCTAAATAAAAGGTCAAAGAAAAGCTTTGAATTTCAGAAAAATTCGCAACTTTTTAGGATCACTCTAAGAGAAGATAGTTATGAACAACAATCAATTGTTTAAACAATTATGCTCGTTAACTTGCATTAATTATTATCTTACTAAGTAAAAAGTGAGCATAAACTTAAAAAATTTAGAAAAAATGACACATATCTAGTATTACTAAGAAGATAGTTCTAAACAATAATAATTTATTTAAACAATTACATTCGTTAAATTTCGATAAATGACGTCGCTCTAAGTGAAATTTGGAAAAAAGTTGAACATTTTAGAAAATACTGCAACTTTCTAGCATTATTCTAAAAGAATATTGTTATGAATGATAGTAAATTATTGAAACAATTATTTCTGTTAAATTTGATTGATAGCAACAGGAATAGCCTTAAACTTGCTGCAAACTTGAAAACAAGTTGGAAAACGCGAAAAAAACCGTGACTTTCTAACTCTATTCTAAACAAAATTTGCTATAAACATAATGAATTGTTTAAAAAATTTATGCGACTTTCTAATTATGAATAGAAAGTGATACTTCTCAGTTAGAGCGAGCCAACAATCAATTAGATTTAATAGAAAGAATTGTTTAAGCAATTTATTATTATTCAAAATAATATTCTCTTAGAATAATGCTGGAAAGTTAGAGTTTTTTCTGAAATTTTCTACTTTTGGTCCAATTTTCAAGTAGAAGGAGTTAGTAATTAATTCAATTTAGTGAAAATAATTGTTCAATTGAATTATTTTTGTTTATAACTATTTTCATTTATATTAGTGGTAGATTTTTGCACTTTTTTCTGAAATTTTTTAAATTTTTGTCCACTTTTCACTGAATTAAAAAGGATCATTTTTTGAACAATTTATTATTTTTTATGTCTACCTTCTTTTATATAATTCCTAGAAAATTGCAGTTTTTTCCGAATTTTTCAATTTATTTTCTACTTTTTAGTTATGAACAAATAATTAATTAACATTTGAGAGAATCTTTTTTCAAAAAATTCATTATTATTGTTGATAGTATTCTCTTTGAATAATGCTAGATAGTTGCGGAATTTTGTGGAAATTGTGCAATTTTTGTCTACTTTTTACACAGAGAGATAATAATGAATACAAGTTAACAAACACAATTATTTAAACAATTTGTTATAACTTATAACTCTCTTCTCTTAGAGTAATGTCAGAAGGTTGCGGGGTTTTCTGAAATTTTCAGCCCTTCTCTGACGTTTTAGTTATAAACAAATAATAAATATTATTGTTAATTGTTAATTCCTCGATTGATTATTTAAAAAATTGCATGCCACTATTTTGCTAATATTTTACAAAATTGATGCTACCATTGAAACTATAATATAATAATCATTAATTAATAGCGTAAATATACGTAAATAATTATTTTTGAATTTAATTAATACGTATATCATGTTTTAACTATTGATTGAATGAAATTAATTTTTTACATAAATTAGTATTTTAATTATTCATTTTCCACTGTAGGTTGTATTATCCGTTGTAGGGAGCACAGTAAAAACTAGAGGGTGCATTTTTTTTACTGTTCCAA
This sequence comes from Andricus quercusramuli, assembly GCA_932178445.1. Classification (NCBI taxonomy): domain Eukaryota; kingdom Metazoa; phylum Arthropoda; class Insecta; order Hymenoptera; family Cynipidae; genus Andricus; species Andricus quercusramuli. Next base: position 18,053 of record CAKNXH010054573.1, read on the forward strand.
ACTTCAATACTATTACGAATTCCGTCAATTTCATGAATTCCATGAATCCCGTGAATTCCATGAATTTCATGAATACCGTGATGTCGTGAATTTCTTGAAGTCCATTAATTCCTTGAATTTCTTAAATTCATTGAATTCCACGAAATCCTTCAACTTTGTGAATTCCTTGAATTCCGTGAATTTCGTCAATTACGCGAATTCCGCGAATTTTGTGAATTTCATGAATTCGTTGATTTCCATGAATTCCTCGAATGCCACGAATTCCGTAAAATCCATGAATTCCTTCGATTTTGTAAATTCCATGAATTACTTTTGAAGTGAATTACTTTTACACATGAATTATGTGGCCATACCAAGCTGGAAACACCAGTTCTCGTTAGATCACTGAAGTTAAGCAGTGTTGGGCGCGGTTAGTACTTGGATGGGTGACCGCTCGGGAATAATACTACTGCGTTATTTATTATACCATTAAGCCTTTTCCCTTCCAGGGTAGGCGTGACTTGTTCGGTTGGAAAGTAGTGAAATAGGTATATAGGTATGAGGATGTTCGGTACATGGGTATAGGGTGGATGGGTATGTAGGTGTTATGTATAGATGTTTTAGATTGATCTGGAGTTCTCGTGTTATTTATATAAATTACACGTTCACTCCGCAACACTGCTCCGACCCAGGTTGCTGATCAATCTCTCTAGCGATCACCCCAAGTGAGGAGCCTCACAAAATTATTATGTATGGTTCCCCACCTGGGCCCATTAGTATCCAAGGTCTTTGTTTCAGGCATCATTCACTCTATTGTGATTCTGTTTATAAACTATTTGTCGCCACATATTTCTGTCCTGGCATACTACTCTAGCTTCATTCACGTCCATGCATTTTTTCATGCAGGCTCTTGTATTTCTATGGCTTCTTATGTCTCTTCGTATTAGTGTCTCATTCGCAGATTCTAACCATTCTTTCGGCGGTCTACCTCTGGGCATTTTGCCATTTACTTTACCTTTATACACTTGCTTGGTCAGTCGTTCATCTTTCATTCTTTCAAGATGTCCGAACCACCTTAGCTGATTTCTTTCCCATATGTCAACTAGCGTGTCTCCTGTACCACATTCTTTGAGGATTATCTCGTTTCGTACTTTGTCCATCAATTTTTTCCCGCATATTATGCGCAGAGGTTTCATGCCGATCGCGTTGATTTTACTCCTGTTCTTTTCTTGACAGTTCCGTGTCTCGCTACCGTATAGTACAGTCGGTACGAATATCGAATTATGTAGAGCCATTTTAGCTTTTTTTGATATGTTTTTATTTGTGAGGTTGGACCTTGCTCTACCGATAACCTGCTTACCCTTATTTATGCGCCTATCTAATTCCCAATCTATTTTTCCGTCGTTAGTGAATAGACTACCTAGATATACGTACTTGTCAACTT
>CAKNXH010054574.1:0-13734 GCA_932178445.1 Andricus quercusramuli
AACCGGGAAAGATAAATTTAAAACAAGAAAGTTAATTTTCGATCAAGAAAGATGAATTTTCAATTAAAAAAGTTAAGTTTTCTACAAAAAATGGAATCGATAAATTTTCAACAACAAAAAAAGGAACTTTTCAACCAGTTGAATTCAACCAAAAAAAAACGAATTTTTAACAAAATAGTTGAATCATCAACCAAAAAAGATGAATTGTAATAAAAAATGCAATACTTTATTTTCAAATACAAAAATTAATTTTCTACCACGGAGATTAAAAAAAAACTAGTAAAAAATTGAATTTTCAATAAAATACATAAATTTTTAACAGAAGTGTTGAATTTTGAAGCCAAAAAGACAAAACATTTAAATTTTCAATCTGAAAATATGATTCTTCAACAAAAAAGATATTTTTATACTAAACTGTTGTATTTTTAAGACAAACTGACGATTTTCCAAAAAAAGTTAAATCCTTAAGCAAAATAGATTAACTTTCAAGCAACCAGTTCCTTATTAAATCAAAAAGGATGAATTTTTAACCAAGAAGATTAACTTTCTATAAAAAAAGTCGAATTTTCAACAAAATAGATGAATTTTCAACTAGAAAAGATCAATTAATAATAACATAATATTTAATTTTTTAACCAAAGGGGTTTTCAACTAAAATTATCAATCTTTAATAACATCAAAAATTAACATTTAACAAAAGAGTTCAACATGCAACCAAATAGTTGAATTTTCTACCGAAAAGATCATTTTTTAACAAAAAAGATTTATTTTCTACCAAAAGTGATGAATTTTCAACTAAAAAATATCAATTTTGAAGCAGATAGTTGAATTTTTAACTAAAAAAGATCAATTTGCAACCAAAAAAGATGAATCTTGAAAATAAAATTCAACCAAAAACAGGTTAACTTTTAATAAGTTCCTTTTTTAAACAAAAAAGGTGAATTTTCAACAAAATAAATTAATTTTCCACTTGAAAAGATCAATTTTCAATGAAAAATATAAATTTTCAAACAAAAAAGGAATAGTCACATTTTTCATTTAATATATTAATTTCCTACCGCAGAAATAAAAGAATTTTCAACAAAATAGTCAAATTTTCAACCAAAGAGATGAAATTTCAACTACAATGATGAATCTTAAAAACAATTAATTTTTAACAAAAAAAGATGAATTTTCCACAAAATAAATTAATTTACAACCAAATAGATGAATTTTCATCTAGAAAAGATAAATTTTAATTGGGAATATAAATTTTTAACAAAAAATGGAATAGTTAAATTCTCGGTTGAAAAATTAATTCCCAACAAAAAAAAACGAATTTTCAATAAAATAGTGAAATTTTTAACCAAAGAGATGTATTTTTAACAAAAATGGTGAATCCTAAAAGAAAATTGAATTTTCAACAAATGAGTTGAACATTCAACCAAAAAAGATCAAGAAGATAGTAAAATTTTCAACTAAAATGGATCAATTTTCAACCAAAAAAGACAAAATAAAAAAAAAAGTTGAATCATTAACAAAAACATATTAACTTTCAACCAAACAGTTCCTTTTTAAACTAAAAATGATGATTTTTTAACCACGAAGATTAATTTTCCACCAAAAAAGAGGAATTATCAAAAACATACATGAATTTTCCACCACATAATTAAATGTTTAACTCGAAAGAACACATTTTTGAACAAAAGTGGAATAGTTACAGTTTGGATTTAAAAAATTAATTTCCAACAACAGATTAAACCAATTTCCAACACAATAGTTATATTTTCAATTTGAGAGATGAATCTTTAATTAAAAATGAATTTTTAACAAAGTAGTTCAACTTGTCACCAAAGACTTGAATTTTATAGGATAAAAGAATAATTTTTAACTCAATAGTTGCTTGTTCAACAAAATAAATTAATCTTCAACCAAAACAGGAATAGTCACAGTTTTCATTTAAAAGATTAATTCCCAACCACGAGAATAAAAAAATGTCCAACAAAATAGTCAAATTTTCAACCAAAGAGAAGAAATTTCAACTAAAATGATGAATCTTAAAAAAAATTAATTTTTAACAAAAAAAGAGGAATTTTCAGCAAAATACACCAATTTTCAACTAAATAGATGAATTTTCAACTAGGAAATATAAATTTTGAATTAGAAATATCAATTTTTAACCAAAAATAGAATAGTTAAATTTCCATTCGTCTTTTTAGTAGAGAATTAATCTTCTCTGGTTTAAAATTCAATCATTTGGTTAAAAATTGATGTATTTGGTTGAAAATTCTTCTTTTCTGGTGGAAAATAAATCTTATTGGTTTACAACTCAATTTTTTTTTAAATTTAATGTATTTGTTTTAGAAATAATCTTTTTTGGTAGAAAATTAATCTTCTTCGTTAAAAATTTATATATTTTGTGGAGAATTCATATTTTTTCGTAGAAAAATCGTCTTTTTGATGCCAAATTCAACTATTTGGTTAGAATTTCATGTATTTTATTTAGAATTCCTCTTTTTTGGTAGAAAATTAATCTTCTTCGTTAGAAATTTATATATTTTGTGGAGATTCATATTTTGTCGTAAAAAAATCATCTTTTTGATGGCAAATTTAACTATTTGGTTAAAAATTGATGTATTTTGTGGAGAATTCGTATTTTTTGGTAAAAAATTGAACTTTTGGGTTGAAAATTCTTCATTTGATAATTCACCTTCTGGTTGAAAATTTATGTAATTTGTTGAAAATTCGGCGTTTTTTAGAAAATTAATCTTTTTGGGTTGAAAATTCAATTATTTGATTGAATTTGTATGTATTTTGTTGAAAAATCATATTTTTTGGTAGAAAATTTTTGTTGGTTGAGAATTCACCTATTTGGTTAAAAATGTATGCAATTTGTTAAAAATTTGCCTTTATTGTAGAAAATTTATCTTCTTGGGTTTAAAATTCAATTATTTGGTTAAAAATTGATGTATCTTGTTAAAAATTCTTCTTTTCTGGGAGGAATCTAACTTTTTTAGTTGAAAATTCAATTATTTCGTTAAAAATTTATGTGTTTTATTAAACATTCTTCTTTTCTGGTAGAAAATTAATCTTCTCAATTTAAAATACAATTATTTGATTGAATTTGTACGTATTTTGTTGAAAGGTCATCTTTTTTGGTAGAAAATTAATCTTTTTGGTTGAGAATTCACCTATTTAGTTAAAAATGTATGTAATTTGTTGAAAAGTTGTCTTTTTATTGGAAAATTAATGTTCTTGGGTTTAAAATTCAATTATTTGGTTGAAAATTGATGTACTTTGTTGAGAATTTATATTTGTTGGTAGAAGATTAATTTTTTTGTGTGGAAAATTCAATTATTTGATTAAAAATGTATGGAGCATTTTGTTAAGAATTCATCCTTTTTGGTAGAAAATTAATCTTTATGGTTGAAAATTCATCTGTTTAGTTTGACAATATACCTATTTAGTTAAAAATTTATGTGTTTTGTTGAAAATTCTTCTTTTCTGGTAGAAGATTAAGCTTCTTGGTTTAAAATCGAATTATTTTATTAAATTTGTATGTATTTTGTTGAGAATTCATCTTATTGGGTAGAAAATTATTGGGAATATTTTTAAGTCTTTGAAATCCTTGATATTTTTGACATCTTTGTGAAATCTTTGAAATTTTTTAAAATCTTTGTAAATGTGTTTAAACTTTTGACGTATTTAAAATAGTTGTGAAATCTTTGAAAGTTTTTGTAAAATCCTTGAAATTTTCTAAAAAAATTTGAAATTATATAAATTCTTTGAAATTCTTGTATTCTTTTGAAAACTTTATGTAATTTTGAGGAAATCTTTCAAATGTTTTGAAATCTTAGAAATGAATTTTTAAACTCTTTAAAATCCTAGAAGTCTTTTGAAAGTTTTAAAACTTTTGTGGGATGTTCGAAATCTTTGTGAAATGTGTGAAATCTGGTGTGCACGCCTCTTTCAAATGTTTGAAATAATTGAAATTGTTATAAAATGTTCAAAATCTTTGGGAAGTTTCTGTGAAATTTCTTAAACCTAGTGTACATGCCGTTTTTAAGTCCTTGAAACCCGTGAAACGTTTGTGAAATGTTCAAAATTCCTTGCAATGTTGTTAAATCTTTAAAATATTTTGTCATATTTTGAAATCTTTAGAAATATTTTGTACATTTTTTAATCTGGTGTACACTCAAAAACCGACTGGTCAACCCCTCGACAAACTGAATTTAACATCGACATTTTCAACTAATAATTTTTATAATTTGTAAGTTAAATATCACAAAAAATGTATACTTCAAAATTCTATATTAGCGGAGAAAAAATAAGAAAAATTATAGAATTATTCACAATATTAAAGTCTGTTAATTGCAATTTATAAAATAATTAGCACAGTCTACAAAAAGAGCCCTAAAATCACTTTACTTATTCTGTAATGAAGAAAACATCAATTATATCTTGATAAATAAAAAAACTTTTTAGTAGCAAGATTTCTTCTAAACGAGATGTTTCATAATAGACTAAAAGATTAAATTTTTATTACTCTTCGAATTTCGATAAAATAATTGTTTTGAAAGCAAAAAAAATAATTTAAAATTCAATTTTCGTGAAAAATTCAAGGAGATTTCCAGGTTTTCAAGGTTTAAAAAAAATTCAAGGAGGATTCCAGGTTTTCAAGGTCGCTGGACACCTTGGAAAAAGTGTAAAGTTCTGTTAAATAAATCAAATTCTCATTATTAAATAAACTATCATACTTACTTTACAAGCCAGAACGCTAAGGACCCTTTCGTGGAGATTCATAATAGGATGATTGCCACACTTGTATCTATTTACAGCCGGATCCGTATGAAGACCAACGATGAGGTAGTCACCCTCCTTTTTGGCGACTTCCAAAAAATCCAAATGGCCCACGTGGAAGAGGTCGAAAGCACCGGCAACATAGACAACTTTATCGCCAGGTTGAGGACTTTTTCCATCGCTGAACTGGATTATCTTCTGAGTTGTTGGCAAGAATTGTGAGCATCCGGTCCACGGACTTCGAGCCGTTCTGTCTTGTCCCATACTTTTGCTTGGTTCACGATCAACGCTGTATTCACTTTCCCCTTGTCGGAAATGTTGTCTTGTCATCAAAAGCATTCGACCCACCAGGTCCGTTGTGGAAACACCAGCTGTCCTCTGGACCTCCCTGAAAAAAAACACCCATCATTTCATTAGACATTCCAATTGGTAGCCGTCCGTACAGTCTAAAGACTTTCTTTGTCGGTGATTCTGATACCAATCTATTTAGATTATTAATTTTTCAATTAGGAAAAGAAAACAATCCAAAATTATTTAAAAACATTTATAAAAATTGCTAATATTCAATACATTCCTTTTTAAAAAATCAGGGTGTACAGCGATTCTTAGGAATGAAACTCAAGGTATTTTCCAGGTTTTCCAGGTCAAGAAGTCAAGATTTTCCAGAACTCCTTTTTTAAATCAAATAATGAAATAATCGTTTCTTATCCATGTAAAAAATGAGCCATTTCATTTTTTATTGGTCAATAATAAGTCGTCTTTGGAAACCTTGAAATCTTTGTGAATTCGTTGAAATCTCTTGAAGTACATAAAATCGTTGTGAAATCTTGAAATTTCTGTGAAATCTTTTCAAATTTTTGTAAAATATTTGAAATCTTTGAAAACTTTAAAATCCTTGAAACCTTTGAAATTTTTTGAAATTTTTGAAATTTCTTGAAACCTTTGGAATTCTTGTACTTTGATATCTTTATAAAATTTCTATGAAATCTTTCTGAAATCTTTTGTATTCATTAAAAGTCATAACAATATTTTCAACCTGTGTAAAATCTTTGTGAAATCTTTGAAATCTGGTGTATATCCTTTTTTTAAATCTTTGAAATCCTTGCAATCTTTATGAAATGTTCGAAATCTTTGGAAATTTGTTGTGAAATTTTTAAATCTTTATCAAATCTTTTTAAATATTAGTGAAATTTTTCTTACATCTTTGTTTGTGAAATCTTTTTTATTCGTTGAAATCAGTTGAAATCATTTCAAATCTTTGAAATATTTTTAAATCTTAGAAATACGGTGTACTGTAAACGTTTTCAAATATTTCAAATCCTTCAAATCTTTGTAAAATGTTCAAAATCCTTTTGAATATTCTAAAATCTTTGAAATGTTTTAAAACCTTTTGAAACTGAATTAAAATCGAAATTTTCAACTAATAATTTTTATAATTTGTAAGTTGAATGTCACCAAAAATGTATAGTTGTAACATTCTATATTAGCGAGGACGAAATAAAAAACTTATAGAATTATTCAAAATATCAGGGTGGTGATTCGGCGGACGATTTCAAATTTCCGGTCAGTTCCCGGTCAAGTTTTTCAATTTTCCTGGTCAACTAAAAGTAACATTTACATATTTTCAGAATAAACGCAAATATTTATTTTAATTTATGACGTTCATTTCAAACATCCTTTAACACAACAACAGAGAATAGAGATAAAAATACTTAAAATTTTCACTCAAAAATATTCATTTATCACAAAAAATGAAATAGTTAAACTTTCAGTTGAAAAAATTAATTTTCAACAAAAAAAACGGGTTTTCAACAAAATAGTTCAACTTTCAACCAGAGTGATGAATTTTCCAATAAAATTATGAATCTTCAACTAGAATACTTGAATTTTAAACCAAAAATATGAATTTTCAACTAAAAACGATGAATACTTAACTGGAACACTTGAATTTTCAACCAGAGACGAATTTTTAAACAAGATTAATTTTCAAATAAAAAGATTAATTTTATACCAAAAAATACAATTTTTCAACAAAATACATGAATTTTTAACCAAATAGTTGAATTTTGAACTAGAAAAAAAATATATTTTCCAACCGAAAGTGGAATAGTAACATTTTTAGTTAAAAAAATTAATTTTAACCCAAACATAAGAGTTTTCAACTAAAACAATGAATCTTCAACTGAAATAGTTGTTTTTTAAACCAGAAAGATTAATTTTAAAATAAAAAGATTAATTTTACACACAAAAATTGCAATTTTTAAACAAAATACATGAATTTTTCACGAAATAATTAAATTTTTAATTGAAGAAGACAAAGAAACGAAAAACATCTAAAGGAAATTTTTTTTTCAATCACACAAATGAATTTTTAATTAAAACTATGAATCTTCAAAAAAAAAAAAAAAAATGTAACAAAAGAGTTTAACTTTCAGCCAAATAATTTTATTTCCAACCTAAAAGATGAATATTTAATAGAAATGATAAATATTTAACTAGAATACTTGAATTGTTATCTGAAAAGAATTTTGAAACAAGAAGATTAACTTTCAAATAAAAAGATAATTATTACAAAAAATATAAATTTTTTAACAAAATACATGAATTTTGAACGAAATAGTTCAATTGTTTTTCTAATAATAATTATAATAATTTTTGTAAACTATGTTTTGTAACATTTACATTGTGTTTATGAGCATTTTGAATTAGGATTTAAAAATCGTATTTTCTACTTTTATTAATAATAATTGCATTATTTACATTTCGCGGGAAAATGCATCGTTTCAAATTTGAAAGGATGCTAAATTTAAATGATGAAAGAAGTGAAAGTAATAGAAAACAATTTATTCGCATACACCTAGAAGATTATTGATATTAATGAAAAATAAATTGTGTTTCTAAATATATTTAAAACACTTTTTAGTTGTGTTTTCAAGTCAAAAAGATAAATTTTCAACCAAAGAAATGAATTTTCAACTAAAATGATGAATCTTCACCCAAAAATATAAATTTTTAACCAAACAGTTAGTTGAATTTTCAACCCAGACGATTCTTTTTCTACCACAAAAGACCAATTTTAGGAATTTTCATTTTTAAAAAATCACTTTTCAGCCGAAATTAGAATAGTTAAAACGTCAGAAAAATATGCAACAAAAAAAAGAATTAAAAAAAAATATTTTTTTTTCCATAACAAAAAAATGATTCTTTAACAAAATAATTCAATTTTAAACTAAAAAAGTTAACTTTACAAACCAAAAATATAATATTTCAATTTGCAATTAGAAAAATAAATTTAAAAAACGAGTTTTCAGCAAAATGAATTAAGTTTTAACTAAAAAAATATAATTTCAAGCGAAAATGGAATAGTTGTATCTTCAGATAAAAAAATTAATTTTCAACAAAAAAAAACGAATTTTCAACTAAACAGTTTTTTTCGATGAAAAAAAAAATAATTTTTAACAAAAAATAGAATAATTTCATTTTTTACTAAACAGATAATTTTTAAATGAAAAATATTACATTTCTAACAAAAAAGGTCAATTTTCCACAAAAAATGTAATAGTTAAAGTGAATTTTCAACTGAAATGATGAATCTTTAACTAAAAAAAAATTTAATTTTCAGCCAAATACATGCATTTCAAACTAAGAAGATAAATTGTCTACCAAAAAGATGAAATTTCAACTCATAGATTACTCTTTTACCAGAAAAAAAACGGATATTCAACAAATATTCAAAATTTCAGTAAATAAAACTAATTTTCAATAAAATTTTAGTAAATTTTCAACGAATTAGCATAATTTTCAACAAAGAAGATTACATTTCTATCAGAAAAGATAAATTTTCTACAAAAAATGAAAATTATATTTCATGTTTAAAAAATGAATTCGAAATAAGAAAAATCTAATTTTCAACAAAAAAAAAATCAATTTTCAACCAATTAGATTAATTTTTAACAAAGTACATACATTTTCATTCAAATATTCGAATTTTTAAAGGCGTTTCCAACCAAAAGCATGAATTAGTCATCAAGAATATTAAATATTCTCCCACAAAATTCGAGTTTTCAATAAAATTACAGGAATTTTAAACCAGATATTTGAATTTTCAACATAAGATAAATTTTGAACCAAACAGGTACGAGTTAAATTTTCAGTTAAAACAATTCTCATCTAGTAAACATTATTGTCCAGAAAAGAATAAAATTTTGAACAAACGAAGAAGGTTTCAACTAAAATTATGGAACATCAACCAAATAAATGAATTTTTAACAAAGTAGTTCCACTTCCAACTAAGTACATGAATTTTCTACAAGAAAAGATGAATTCTCAACGAAAAACGTGATATATTATACTTGAACCACAAAAAAAAATTTAATTTTATACCAAAAATAGTTGAATTCTATAAAAAAAAAGATGAACTTTCAACAAAGAAGTTTGAATCCCCAAACAAAACAGATTAATTTTCCATCAAATATTTTCAATTTTCAACCAAGAGTTGAATTGGGACAAAATAATTAAATTTTCAACAAAATAGTAGATTTTTTATCCGAATAGTTGAATTCTTAACAAAAAATGTAATAGTTGGTATTTCAACCAAAAAATATGAAATTTCTACCAATAGAAATAAATTTTAAAACCAAAAAGACAAATTTTAAATAAAAAATGATTTTTCAGTCAGGGAAGAAAAAAAATGCATCCAAATGTTTTAACTTTCAAGCTCAAAGATAAATTTTCCATAAAACAGTTGAATTTTCATCCCAAAAATATATATTTTTAACAAAAAAGGAAATTTCAAACAAAGAATATAAATTTTCTACCAAAAACGACCAATTCTGAAAAAAATTATTAAATTTTCTACCAAAGAGAACAACATTATCAACATATTTTTATAACAAATATTTTTGTATATATATTTTTTTCAACCCCAAAAGTTTAATTTCAAACAATAGAGTTAAACGAAAAATTCGAGTTTTTAACAAAATAATTGAATCCTACACTCAACAGATGAATTTTAAACTAAATAGTTGCATCCTCAAATAAAAAGATAAATTTTTAACCAAACAGTTAAATTCTTGTTGAAATAGAGGAATGCATGAATTTTTAACAATATTATTAAATTTCGAAGAAAAAAGCCGGACATAACAAGCAAATAGTTGAATTTTCATCTACAAAAGGTCAATTTTCAATTAAAAATATCAATTTCAACCAAAAACTTAATAGTTGTATTTTTCGTTAACAGAATTCTAAAAAAACAATTTTCTACAATGCGGTTACATTTTTACACAAATAGATGAATTTTCAACTAAAATAATCTTTAAAAAAAATAAATTTTTAACTCGAGTTGAAAATTCAAATGAAGAAATGATATTTTAACCCAGATTAATTTTTTAAAAATGGAATAGTTCAATTTTCAACCAGAGACGAATCTTCAACCAAACGAAAAAAAAATTAATTTTAACAAAGTAGTTCATCTTTCAAGGAAGAAGTTGCTTTTTCATCAAAGTAATTAGGGTTTCAATAAAATATTATAAATTCTTTAAAACTCAATTTTTCAAAACAAAAAATTACTTCAAAGTTTCCCAGGAATTTTAAGCCTTTTTTTATTCTCTTAAAACCTTTCAAAATTATTTAAAAGCTTCTAAAGTTTCTGTTTAAACCATTTAAGAATTTACATTTCGTTTAGCATTTTTTAAAGTCTTATCAAGTTTAAAATTATTTTCGAATCTTTTCAAATCTTATAAGTTTTTTAAAATCCTAATTTTTCTTTAAATCCCATAAAATTAAAAAAAGCTGTCTTAAAATCCGCCGTTTTTTCGAAAAATTTTGAAATATTCCAAACTTAAAATTAATCATTTCATATAAAATCTAAACCATTTAAAATTTCCCCAGAAATCCAAAAAAATATTATCTCCTCAAGTCTTCAAAAATTATTGAAAGCCTTCTCATTTTTGTAAAATGCATTAAAATAAGTTTTAGTTCATAATTTGATGTTTCTTATCTCTTTAAAAATGTGAAAAAGTTGACCAATTTTAGAGTTATAGGAAAATCTGCAAATTGTTAAAAACAGAATGATTTCCCAATATTAAAAAATCATTTACAATTAAAAGTTTCTATTTTTATAAATAATATTAAAGAAAATTCACAATCTTTATTTATAAATGAAGAAACTGAAAACAGCCACTAAAACCACTTTTTTTTTAGATAGCAAACTTTCATTCTTTTATACTTTACCTATAACGTCCTGCAGCTTTTACAAGGTGATAAGTATCGATTCCATCAGCCGTCGTTGTAATATCGTCGCCATGAACGCAGAAATCGCAATTGTATTTGTCTAGAGTTTCTAAAGTTGTAACATAGGGAGCACCTTCCACAACTTCATCCACCCATTTTATACCTCGAACCATTTTATATCTGAAACCAAAAGATAGTCATTTTTAAATACATCAAATTTTACCTCAATTTTTTTTTAAACTTAGAAAATCAGGGTAGCCGTTTTAATAAAAGAAAAAATGCCCGGTCATTTCCCGGTTCGCAAACATTTTTCACGGTCAATAAAATTACAAAATTCGAGCTCTAAAGCTAAAAAATTTTCCATTTGAAGTAATAAAAACAGAGCTGCAAATTAAAACACTCAAAGTGGAAGTCTTGAATTTTAAACTTTTAAAATTGAAGTTTAAAATTTTTTTAATCCAAACATTTTGTAACAAATGCTTAATAATTTTTACGTATAAAATGAAAGCTATTAACACTTTTCAACTGAACAATTATAAATTAACTGCAGTTAAACTGACAAATTAAAACTTTTAAACTTTTATAATTTGTAGAGATCAAAGATTCAGATTCAGTTCCAAAAAAATAAATCAACGTTATCATTTTCAATGCTTTAAATTAAAGAATCAATCTTTGAATTTCAAAATTTTCAAAATTGTATAATTTCAAGGAATTTTAAGGTAGAAACATTAAAAATTTAAGTTACATTTTTTTATAAACTGAAAAATGCTTAAATTAAAAGTTTAATTATAGCCCACAAATTATTTGAAATCATTTGAAATTTATAGATAATTTTAAATTTTTTCAAAACTTCTAAAAATCTCTTTAACTTACTCGAATTTTTTCTAAGAATAGGTGTTCAATTGTTATTTATACATCAAAATTCAACCATTTGACTTACAAATTAAGTTTTTTTTAATAGAATAATTAAAAATGTAATGTTCAAAGTTTAGTTTTTTTTTGTTTTTAGTTTTGAATATTTGATTTCTAATTACTGATTTTAAATAAACAGTCAGGTATTTCTAAATATTAAATAATTGTTGATATTCTTGATTAAAAAGTTTCAAATTGAATGGTTTAAAAATGGAAGATTTTAGACTGAAATAATATTTGAAATTTAATAAAAGCCTTTAATTATGAATATATTATTTTTTAGTTATTTTAAAATTGAAAACAGTTTATAAAGTTTCAATTGGGCGTTGAGATTTGTTTAAGTAATATGACTTTCGAATTAAAACAGTTTAATTTCTAATGTTAAAATCTAGAATTTCTAAAATTGTAAACTCATTGTGAATCGTTTTGTAAAATCAATTATTATTCACTTCCTATTCCTTTTTAATTTTTAAAATTGCCGGTCAACAAATAAATTCACTGTAATTTTCCGATTCTCTCTTCTAAATTAGAATTAAAATTTTCGAGAATTTTCCTTTTCAAATCAAAATGGTAATTCTTTGGAAAAATGCCCCCTTCTAAGTCAAAATTGACATTTTTTTGAAAAAAAATCACCGTCCTAAGTCAGAATTATAATTCTTCTCAAAAATTTTCCTTTAAAGTCAGAATTATAGTTCTCTTTGAAAATTTCGAATTTTCAATACAAAAATATTAATTTTCAACAAAAAGTTCATTTTTAAGAAAAAAATATGATTTCTAAAACAAATGGTTGAATTTCCCACAAAAAAGTCTAATTTTCGATCAAAAAAGATGAATTCCCAACGAAAAATGGAATATTTGCATTTTCAAATAAAAAATATCAATTTTCAGCCAAAAATGGAATGGATAAATTTTCTGTTAAGAAAATAAATTTTCAAAAAACGAATTTTTAACAAAGTAGTTGAATCTTCAACTAATAAAATTAATGTTGAACAAAGTAGTTTAACTTTCAACCAAGTAGTTGAATTTTCTACAAAAAAAATATAACTTTTTAATAAAATAGTTGCATTTTCCAAAAAAGATTAAATTTTCAACCTACCAGTTAAATTTTTATCCAGGTATAACTCAGAATTATAAATCTTTCGGAAAATTCCCTGAATCAACTGAAAATTATCATTCATTTCAAAAATTATATGTTCAAAATCATGACTAAAATAATTCTTTTAGAAAATTTCTTTTTTAAAATCAGAATTACAGATATCTCTTTCAAAATTCCATGTTCCAAATCATAATTATAGTTCTTTTTTTCATTTAAAAAAAATCTTTAAATAAACCTTTACATTTTTATTTTTGAATAAATCTTTCTCTCTTTGATTGAAAAAATTACAATTTCAAATAAATACTAATTTACGAGTTTGAGTATACACCGGATTTTAAGATTGTAAAGGCTTTAAATATTTCAAAAGATAAACAAAAATTGCAAAAGACATCACTTATATTATCGTCACTGTCATCAATAAATTTTTTTTTCATTCTTCGTATCGTGATTGAACAAACTGAGAATAATAAAATATCAAAATACTTTTATTACTCATTTTAGTATACTTAAATGTTTAAAATCCCATCTTTTTGGTTAACAATGGAACAAATAAATTTGTTGTTGAAAATTCACATTTTGGGTTGAAAATCCAAATATTTGGTTAAAAATGAAACTATTTGGAACAAAATTTAACTATTTTGTAGAAAATTAACTTTTTTGTTGAAAATGTATATTTTCGAGTTGAAAAGTCAACTGTTTTGTAGATAATTTGTCTT
>CAKNXH010054574.1:13744-26440 GCA_932178445.1 Andricus quercusramuli
GAAAATTGACGTATTTTGTTGAAAATTCATCGTTTTGGTTACGAATTAAATTATTTTGTTAAAAACTCTTTTTTTTCGTTTATTTAACTGGTTGAAAATTCGTCTTTTGGTAGAAAATTCATCTTTTATGGTAGAAAAGTCAGATTTCTTTATTGAAAATGAACTTTTTTTTAAATTCAACTTTTTGGGTTGAAAATTCACCTTTTTCGGTAGAATATTAATCTTCTGTGTGGAAAAATTCATCTTCTTGGTTCAAAATTCAACTATTTGGTTGGAAAATAATTTTTTAAATTAAAAATTCAATTATTGGGCTGAACAACTTTGTCAAATTTGTTTAAAGATTTGGTTGAAAACAAATTTGTAGTTGAAAATTCACATTTTTGGTTGAAAATCCAAATATTTGGTTAAAAATGAAACTATTTGGAACGAAATTTAACTATTTTGTAGAAAATTAACTTTTTTGTTGAAAATCTACATTTTCGAGTTTAAAAGTCAACTGTTTTGTAGTTTTTTTTATCTTTTTTCCTTCAAAATTTCACAACTTCGTAGAAAACTGACGTATTTTGTTGAAAATTCATCTTTTTGGTTACGAATTAAATTATTTTGTTAAAAAATCTTTTTCTTTCCTTTAATTTAACTGGTTGAAAATTCGTCTTTTGGTGGAAAATTCATATTTTATGGTATAAAAGTCATATTTCTTGATTGAAAATGAACTTTATTTTTAAATCCAACTTTTTAGGTTGAAGATTCAACTGTTTTGTAGATAAATAGCCTTTTTCTCTTCCAAATTCAACACCTCGGTTGAAAATTCACCTTTTTGGTAGAATATTAATCTTCTGTGTGGAAAAATCCATCTTCTTGGTTGAAAATTAAACTATTTGGTCGGAAAATAATTTTTTTAATTAAAAATGCAATTATTGGGCTGAACAACTTTGTCAAATTTTTTTAAGATTCACCTCTTTGGTTGAAAATTAAAATTGTTTAAAATTCACTTTTTTCGGGTTAGAAAATTAATCTTGTTGAAAATTGATCTTGTTGGTGGAGAATTAAACTATTTTGTTAAAAATGCGTTTTTTTCGTTTAATCTCACTGCTTGAAAATTTTTTTATTGAAAATAAAACTGTTTTTGTTTGAATTTTAATCTGTATTGTTGGAAGATTGGAACATTTGGTTGAAAATAATTTTTTTTTAGTTTGAGAATTCAACTACTCTGATGAGGTTGCCTATTCTGGTCAAAAATTCACCAGTTTTGTTAAAAATACGTCCTTTTGAATGGAAAATTCATCTTTTATGGTAGAAAAGTCATCTTTCTTGACCGAAAATAAACTTTTTTCGTTACAAATTTAACTGCCTTCGAAAAAATTCGTCTTTTATGTCTGTAAATTAAACTATTTGGATAAAAGTTCAACTAAATTGCTGAAAATTCTTCTGTTTGGTAAAAAATTAACTTTTTGGGTTAAGAATTCATCTCCTTGGTAGAAAATCTTGAAATCTTATAAATTTGAAATATTTCATATAGAATGCAATATGGTATTTGCATTTATTTTACTTAAAAGATTTTATTCCCGTATTATTCTCCTATTTTTGTTTAAAAAAAAAAACCGATTTGAACGACCCCTTACTCAAAAAAATCTTTAAGAAATCTTGCGTTTAGTTCAATTTCTTAAAACTAAATGAAATATATTCCACGAACTGGAAAGAGTGAAAATGTGATGTAAGACTCTGTTTGAAAATAGAATACTAATTATTTCATAGCATTCTTCGTCTAGCATTGTTAAAAGCATAGTGCTATTTGACACAAATGAATCGTGAATAGTTCATTTTACAGATTCTTATTTATCGAGCATTGTATTACGCTTTTATAATCTATTCTTCATTTGTCTTCTTCAGAACAATCTCCGGCATACCTACATAAATATGCAATGCTATTTATTAGCTTTTTTCAAACAGATGACTCAACACGTAATGAATTCATTCAGTAATGCATGTAATTCGATAATATACACGTGCATAAAATTAAAAAACAAGTTATGATGCAATGGGTTGATAAGTTTCCTTGAACTTCCTTTAATTCAGAAATTAATATCTCACTTGGAAATAAAGCGAAACGTCTATTGCAATGACTTTGAAATTTCCATAGACAGTGAGTCATCAGATTTATCAGTCAAATCTCAAATTGTATAATTATCGACAATGTTTCGTAATCACTTAATAATTATGTAATTAATCTAGATTTAAAATTCGATCCCTAGAAATCCGGGGAAAATTTCCTAAAAATTCCAAGTTTTTCCAGGAATTTCGGATTTCGTTGAAAATTCGTATTTTGTGGCAAAATAATATTCTTTATGACTAATTAATCTTTTTGGTTAAAAATAATGAAGTGTCTCGTCGATTTTTTACTAAAAATTCAACTATTCTATTTTAAGTTAAAAATTCGTCTTTATAAATAATTTTTTTTTTCAGTTTCGAGGGATTAAATTAATATGTTTAATTTAGAAAGTTTTTACAAATTATATGACAAGATATTCTTAAATATATTAGCATCATCGATTAATTAAATAATTAAATATTACTAAAAACATAATTAATCATTTTTCAAATTTGTCCCTAAAGTCCATTAATTTAGGGTAAAATTTAGGGTAAAACTAATGTGGATACTACCTTAAATTCAATTTAAGGTGCTTCAAATTATTACTTGTCAAGTAAAAATATTCCATTGTCAACAAATGAGATGAATTTTTAACCAAATAGTTAAATTTCCAAACAAAAAGAATAATTATCTACCAAAAAATACCAGCAATAAACTACATGAATTCTCAACAAAGTACTTGAATGTTCAACTGAAAAAGAATAACTAAAAGTTTTTCAAACAAAGATAGAATAGTAAAATTTTGAGTTAAAAAAATTAATTTTCCACAACAACGAAAATAAAAAAGTTTCCACCAAAGTGATGAACTTTCAACTAAACTCGAGAAATCAAGAAGATTAATTTTCTACCAAAAAATACTATTTTTCAACAAAATGCATACATTTTCACGAAAGAATTCAATTTTCAACTAAAAAGACCAATTTTTAACCAAATAGATGAATTTTCATTTGAAAAGTAAATTAAAAAAAAAAAGAATTTCCAACGAATAAGATCAATTTCTACACATAAAAAAACCAATTTTTAACTAATAAAGACAAATTATCAACCAAACATTGAATAATAAAATTATTTTCAATCAAAACAAAAAATATAATGTTCAACCAAATAGATGAATTTTCAACTAAAAGTATGGAACGGAAAATTGAATAAATTTTTAGTGGAAAAAATTAGTGTTTAACCAAAGAGATGAATTTTTAACTAAACGATGGAAAGTTCAATTAGAATAACAAATAAAAATATTATAAAAAATAATAAAATAATAAAAACAAAAACAGACAAACAAACTACATAAATTCTCAACAAAATACTTGAATTTTCAACTAAAAGAGACTAACTAAAAAGTTCTCAAACAAAATAGAATATTAAATTTGTGAGTTGGAGAAATTAATTTTTAACATGAAAAAATAACAAATTTTCAACGAGAGTGATAAACTTTCACGTAAAATGTTGAATCTTCAACTGGAAAAGATGAATTTTAATCCAAAAAGATGAATTTTTAACAAAGGAGTTTAAATTTAAACCAAGCAGTTTTATTTTTAACCAAAAAGAAAAACTTTCAAACAAGATCAATTTTTTACAAAAAAATACTATTTTTCAACAAAATACATGAATTTTCAAAGAAATAATTGAATTTTCAACTGAAAAAGACAAATTCTTATCCAAATATTTGAATTTTAAAACAAAAAGATCAATTTTTAACAAAAGAGTTTAACTTTGAACCAAAAAAAATCAATTTTCTACCAAAAATGAAATACTTAAATTTTAAGTTAAAAAAGTTAATTTTAAACAAAACTGATGAATTTTCAACTAAATACATGAATTTTCAACTAAAAAAGATAAATTTTCAACCAAAAATTGAATATTTAAATTTTCAGTTTAAAAAATGAATTTTAATTAATAGTGATGAATCTTTAACTAGCATAATTCAATTTTGTACTAAAAAATATGAATTTTTCACACAAAAAAAACTCAACCATGAACATTAGGTTCTGCAAAAAATGACGAACTTTTAACTAAATAAGGCCATTTTTCAAACGAAATTTGATTAGTTTATTTTTTAGATAAAAAAATTAATGTTCAACCAAGGACATGAATTTTGAACTGAAATGATGGAACATTCAATTAGAAAAATGACATTTCCAGCTTTAAAAAAAAATAATTTTCAACAAAAAAACGCACTATCGACAAAAAATTTTAATTTTCAACCAGGTCATTAAATTTTCAATCCAAGAAAGATGAACTCTGAACGAAAAATGTACTAGTAGTTAATATTTCAGCCTAATAAGATTTTATTTTTTAATAAAAAACAGGTAAATTCAACCAAAAAAGCCTTCTCAACATGAGTTGAATTTCAACTGAGAAAGATTTTTCACTCAAAAGAGATAATATTAATTTTCTACCAAAAAGGACAAATTACCAAAAAAATACATGAACTTTCAAACACACCCTTGAATTTTCATCTAAAAACAATCAATTCTCAACCAAAAATAGAATAGTTAAATTTTCAGTTAAAAAAATTAATTTCAAATTGAAAAAATGAATTTTTAACAAAATATTTGAATACTGTAATATAAAACTACTATTACAAATGAAGAATTATTGTTAATAAATATATTGCAATTAAAAGAAAAATTAAGGACACTCTCGAAAAAATACCCTCACATTTCCAGATTTTTCCAGGTAAATAAAAATTTCCTGACTCTAGTTTTCAAATTATTACAGGGCTCGGCACAATAATGTGGCAAAATAAGTAACCAAAAAGAAAGATTTTTTTACCAAAAAGACGTATTTTCCACCAAAATTATGAATCTTTAGGAAAATAGTTCTACTTTTAACAAAATGGTTGAATTTCTCCAACTAACAAAAAATTTAATACAAAAAATAGTTTTTCAGCCAAAAAGACCAATTTTTACAAAACAGTTGAATTTTCAACCAGTAAATATGGACTTTTGACAAAAAAATTATCTTTCAACCAAATAGTTGGGTTTTCCACAAAGACAGTTGAATCTTCAACGGAAAAAGACGAATTTTTAACAAAACGAGTACATTTCTAACCGAACAGATTAATTTTCAAATAAAATTAGGTACTTTTAAACAAAAGGATGATTTTCAATCACAAAGATTAATTTCTTTGGTGGAAAACTTTTTACAAAAAAGTACAGAAACCTATAACTATTTTTACAACAATCTGCAAATAAATACAATAAATTACAACCAAAATTACAGGAAAGTACATTTTTTGTCTATTATTGAAAAACAGAAAACCACGCTATCATTTTCAATCCAGTGAATTGAAGAATTAGTCAAAACACTTGAAACATTTCAAAATTATATCATTTTAAGCAACTCGAATTTTTCCTACAATTTTTTGAAAATCTCGCGAAAGTAAAAAAAATACTTAAAAATCATCCTGATTCTTTTTTGGATATTTTATTAAATATTCTTTTTAAATTAACTAAAAAAATATGTTAGTTTTTCTACGAATTTTCATACGAATTTTTTATTCGTTTAAAACCTTTCAAAATGCTTAAAAAGCTTATCAATTTTGTGTTCGGAATTTTCAAACATCTGCATTCTGTTTTAAAAGTTTTTAAATTTTCCAGGTTTTAAATTACTTTGGAATATTTCCAACACTTCTACATATATGTTTAACTTTCTCTATTATTTTCAAAATTAATAATTGTTCAATTGTTATTTATTATTCAAAAAATTTTGTTCAATCTTTATTAATTTTGCTCTTAATATTAATTTTTCAAAATAAAAAATCATTTTAAATCTTCTCAAAAAACTTAAGAATTATTCGGTTTTCTTAAAACCTTTAAAGATCCTTAAAAAGCTTCAAAATATCATTTCGAAATCTTAAAAAATCTAAATTTATTCCTCTATTTTTCGAACACTTTTCCAGTTTTAAATTAAGATTGGATCTTTTTAAGGCTTGTAAATATCTCTTAAACTAACTCAAATTTTTATTCTCAAATTGATAATTGTTCAATTGTTATTTATGCAGCAAAATTCAATGATTTCACTTACATATTAAAAATTTGTTAAATAGAAAAATTAAAATTGTACCGTTCAAAGTTTAAATTTAACACCCTGAAATATTAATGATTCAAGGCTTTCTATTTCAAATAATTCAGTTTAATTTTGTTTAGTTTTTAATATTTGATTTATAATTACTCATTTCAAATGAACCAGAAAATAAAAATTTTCAACTAAAATGATGAATTTTCAAGAAAAAAGTAAAGTTCTAACAAAAATTCTTCAACTTTTAACCGAATTTCAACCAAAAATTTAAATTTTCAAACAAAAACTTGCATTTTTTGTCAGGAACTAATTACTATTTTACTGGTATTCTCTCATTTTCCCGGCTCTAAAGTGCCAAATTTACTGGAAAAACTTGAATTTTTACATTTTACACAAGTTTTTAAATAATACGATTAATTAATTAATTGATTTCGTTATTTCGGGCAATAAATATCAAAAGTAATAATGTGAATAAGTAAAAATAAGTAATTTTTTAGTAACCGTGGATCAAAAAAGTAACTAAATTACTAAAAAATAAACCGTTCCGTGCCCTGTTATTAATATAAATTCTAACTTAGAGTTTATCAATTCGTATTTTATTTCAATCTTGGGACTTTAAGAAATCCGGAGATAAGTACAAAGAAAATTCCATAAATAATAAAAGTGTAGATATCAATAATGATCGTAAATACCAAGAATAATTGTCATTATTTGGGTATTTAGAGCTCGAAGTTATTCTAATTCGCAGTGTTTGCTTTTGATTAAGGAACGGTTTCGTTGCAAATGAACATAAATTATTATTGATTTCTCTGCCTCAGTCTTGACCATTAAACGTGTCATAGTCGCTTATCTATAATTAAACATGCGACACAAAGCTAGGCCGGACATCCTCAATGATAATTTATAATTTTACTAGATAGTACAATCCGGATTTTCTGCAGCTGCACAAAGAGAATTAAATAATTAATTTGAAAAATCATAAAATACCTTTCCTCTTGCGTAAAAACAGGGGGGCCTTTGTGTTTTGTGATTTCTTCATCTGTATGAACTCCAACTACCAAGTAATCTCCCAAAGCTTTTGCTTGCCGCAGTGAATTTGCATGACCAAAGTGCACCATATCATAGCTGAAACAAATAGTCTAAGGTTTATCAAGGACGAGTAACTATTATTAATTATTATCGGGTGACAATCACGCCCGTTGGTAATAAAAATGGAAAAAATTTAATCTTTCGTTCAATTAATGTCTCAAGTAAAAGAATTCGTCTATTCAAAGTTTCATCATTTTAATTGAAAATCTATCTCTTTGATTAAAAATGTAACTATTTTGTTGAAAATTCGTTCTTTTTAGATGAATATTAATTTTTTAACTAAAAATTCAACTGTTTTCTTGAAAATTCGTTTTTTTTCTTCTTCAAATAATTTTTTTAAACTAAAAATTTAACTATTCCATTTTAGGGTGAAAATGTATTTTTTTCAATCGAAAATTCATTACTTTGTTGATGTGGAATGGAATTCAAATGTTTTTGATATTAATTAAAATATAAATTCAACTCTTTGGTTAAAAATTAACTTATTTATTTAAAAATTCAACTATTTGGTAAAAAATAAAAATGGTTTAATTGAAAATGCAAATATTTTGTAGAAAATTAACTTTGTTATTGCTCATTCATCTTTTTTGGTTGAACATTCAACTATTTGGTTAACAATTTATCTATTTGGTAGAAAATTACCTTTTATGTTGAAAAAAAATATTTTCGAGAGGAAAATTCGACAGTTTTGTGAAAAATTTAAATGTTTGGTTAAAAATTAAATTATTTATTTGAAAATTCAACTGTTTGGTAAGAAATAAATTTTTTTGTTGATAATTCATCTTTTTTGGTTGCAATTTAATGTTTTCGGTTAAAAATTGGACTATTTGCCAGAAAATTAACTTCTTTGTTGAAAAATCATATTTTGGGTTAAAAATTCCACTGTTTAGTTAAAAATTAAATTATTTACTTGAAAATGTAACCATTTCGTAAAAAAATAATTCTTTTGTAGACAATTCATCCTTTTTGGTTGTAAATTCAACTATTTGGTTAAAAATTCAATTATTTGATTAAAAATTTAACTAGGTACTTGCTACAAAATTAACTTTTTTGTTGAAAAATCCTGTTTTCGGATTGAAAATTCAACATTTTTGTAGGAAATTCAACTGTTTAGTTGAAAATTAAATTATTTATTTGAGAATTTAAGTTTTTCGCAAAAAATTAATTTTTGTTTGTTAATAATTCGTCCTTTTTAGTTAAAAATTCAACTATTTGGTTGAAAATTGAACTATTTGGTAGAAAATTATTTTTTTTATTGAAAAAACATATTTTCGGATTGAAAATTCAACTCTTTGGTTAAAAATTAAATTATTTATTTGGAAATTTAACTGTTTGGTAAGAAATAAATTTTTTTGTTGATAATTCATCTTTTTTGGTTGTAAATTAATGTTTTCGGTTAAAAATTGAACTATTTGCCAGAAAATTAACTTCTTTGTTGAAAAATCATATTTTGGGTTGAAAATTCCACTGTTTAGTTAAAAATTAAATTATTTATTTGAAAATTTAACTATTTCGTAAAAAAATAATTCTTTTGTAGACAATTCATCCTTTTTGGTTGTAAATTCAACTATTTGGTTAAAAATTCAATTATTTGATTAAAAATTTAACTATTTGCTGGAAAATTAACTTTTTTTGTTGAAAAATCATGCTTTTTGGTTGAAAATCTAACTAATTGGTTAAAAATGTAACTATTTGGTAGAAAATTAATTAATTTAAGAATTTAAGTTTTCCGCAAAGAATTTTTTTTTAATAATTCATCCTTTTTAGTTGAAAATTCAATTATTTGGTTGAAAATTTAACTATTTGGTAGAATATTACCTTTTTTGTTGAAAAAACATATTTTCGGATTGAAAATTCAACTCTTTGGTTGAAAATTAAATTATTTATTTGAAAATGTATTATTTGGTGAAAAATTAAATTCTTGTCGATAATTCATCTTTTTTGGTTGTAAATTCAACTATTTGGTAGAAAATTACCTTTTTTGTTGAAAAATCACATTTTCGGATTGAAAATTCAACAGTTTTGTAGAAAATTTACCTCTTTAATTAAAAATTAAATTATTTATTTGAAAAGTCATATTTTTGGTTGAAAATTCAACTATTTGGTTAAGAATTTAACTATTTGGTAGAAAATTACCTTTCTTGTTGAAAAATTATATTTTCGATAACAATTCAACAGTTTTGTGAAAATTTTAAATGTTTGGTTAAAAGTTAAACGATGTATTGGAAAATTGAACTATTTGGTATTAAATTAACTTTTTTGCTGATAATTCACCCTTTTTGGTTGATAATTCACCTTTTTGGTTGAAAATTCATATTTTTGGTTGAAAATCCAACTATATGGTTTAAAATTTAATCATTCGTTAGAAAAAATGATAACTTTAATAAATTAATTGAATTTCCAACCAACTAGTAGTATTTGTAACCCAAAAGAAGGAACTTTCAACTATAAATAGTTGGATTTGCTTTTTGGTTTCTAATTATTTTGGTCGCATTTAAGAAAAAAAAGGGGGGGGGAGGTTCTTGAAAACACGAAAAATAAGAATTCTTTTAAAAAAGGGGAATATGGGAAATAAAAGTGAAAGTTTTTGTTTAATTTCTGAAAATTGAATTCTTTACTTAAATTTAAATATGTATCCAAAAGTATCTTTTTTCCAACTATATTTTCACTGAAAATTATGCCAAAAATACAATTTTCTTACAATACAGTTGAATTTTTAACCTGAACAGTTCAATTTTCAACCAAAAATTTAATATTTACCCAAAAAACATGAATTTTTAATTCACAAAGACGAATTTTCAACAAAAAATAAGACTTTTCAATGAATAAGTTTAATTTTTAACAATATAGTTCAATTTTCAACCAACTAGTAGAATTTTTAACCAAAAGAGATGAATTCTGAACCAAAATTTTAATAGTAGACTTTGTAACAAAAAAAAAAGACTTTACGATAAGAAAGATGAATTGTCGATCAAAAATTATGCCTCTTAAACAAAAAAGTTGAATTTTCCACAAAATAATTTTATTTTCAACCAACTATTAGAATTTTTAACCGAAAGGGAAGATTAAGAATACAATTACAGTATCTGAAAATTTTCCAACCCAAAAAGACAATTTGTTTTAGAATAAAGTAGAATTTTTAACCCGAAAAGTTGAGTATTCAACACAAAAACTTTATATCCAAAAAGAATTTTCTTCCAAAAAATGTCTTTTCATCGAAATAATTGTATTATCAATCTGGAAAGATGAATTTTCAACCAAAGTGTCGAATTTTCAAGGTAAAAGATTAAACTTTAACCAAATAGTTGAATTGTTAAGCCAAAAAGATAATTTTTTTAAAAGACAGTTAAATTATGAACCAGAAAATTTCCATTTTTAACAAAACAGTTTCTTTTTTAACCAAGGAAGATGGCTTTTCCACCAAAAATATGAATTTTCAATCAAAAAGGCGAAATTTAACCAAAAAAGATGACATTTTAACAAATAAGTTGAATTCACAATAACATAATTTAATTTTCAACAAACTAGTAAAATTTTTAATCAAAAGAGATTAATTCTGAACCAAAAATATAATAGTATACTTTTAAACTAAAAAATAAGAATTTTAGACTAAAAGAAAGAAAGCAAGACGAATCTTCAACAAAAAATATGACTTTTTACCAAATGGTCGAATTTTCAAACAAAAATGATGACTTTAATTTAGTTGAATTTTCAACCAACTAGTAGTATTTGTAACCAAAAAGAATGAACTTTCAACTATAGATAGTTGGATTTTCTTTTCGGTTTCTAATTATTCTGGTCGCATTCAAGAATTACCTTTTTTGTTGGAAAATCATATTTTCGGATGGAAAATTCAACAGTTTTTTAGAAAATTCAACTGTTTGGTCAAAAATTAAATTTTTTATTTGACAATTGAACTGTTTGGTAAAAAATTAATTTTTTGGTTGATAATTCATATTTTTTGGTTGCAAATTCATGTGTTTGGTTAAAAATTTGACTATTTGCTAGAAAATCAACTTTTTTGTTGAAAAATCATATTTTGGGTTGAAAATTCTAATATTTGCTTAAAAATTTGATTAGTTGGTAGAAAACTACCTTTTTTGTTAAAATATCATATTTTCGGATTGAAAATTTAACAGTTTTGTAGAAAATTGAACTCTAGTTAAAAATTGAATTACTTATTTGAAAATTCAACTATTTGGTTGAAAATTCAACTATTTTGTTAAGAATTTATCTATTTGGTAGAAAATTACCTTTCTTGTTCAAAAATTATATTTTCAAGTGGAAAATTCGACAGTTTTGTGAAAAATTGAAATGTTTGGTTAAAAATTAAACGATGTATTTGAAAATTGACCTATTTAGTAGAAAATTACCTATCTTGTTGAGAAATCATATTTTCGGATGGAAAATTTAACAGTTTTTTAGAAAATTCCACTGTTCAGTTAAAAATTAAATTATTTATTTGAAAATTGAACTGTTTGGTAAAAAATTAATTTTTTTGTTGATAATTCATCTTCTTTGGTTACAAATTTATGTGTTTATTAAAAAATTTGCCAGAAAATTAACTTTTTTGTTGAAAAATCATGTTTTCGGATTGAAAACTCAACTGTTTAGTTAAAAATTAAATTATTTATTCAAGAATTTAGGTTTTTCGTGGAAAATTATTTTTTTTGTTAATTATTCATCCTTTTTAGTTGAAAATTTAACTATTTGTTAGAATATTAACTTTTTTGTTGAAAAATTCTATTTTCGGATTCAAAATTCAACTCTTTGGTTAAAAATTAAATTATTTATTTGAAAATTTATTATTTGGTAAAAAATTAACTTGTTGATAATTCATCTTTTTTTATTGCAAATTCAACTATTTGGTTGAAAATTCAACTATGTGGTTAAAAATTTAACTATTAGCTGGAAAATTAACTTTTTTGTTGAAAAATCATGTTTTTTGGTTAAAAATTCAACTAATTGGTTAAGAATGTAACAATTTGGTAGAAAATTACCTTTTTTGTTGAAAAATCATGTTTTCGGATTGAAAATTCAACTGATTAGTCAAAAATTGAATTATTTATTTAAGAATTTAGGTTTTTGTGACAAATTAATTTTTTTGTTAATAATTTATCCTAGTTGAAAATTCAACCATTTCGTAGAATATTACCTTTTTTTTGAAAAATTATATTTTCGGATTCAAAATTCAACTCTTTGGTTGAAAATTAAATTATTTATTTGAAAATTTATTATTTGGTGAAAAATTAACTTGTTGACAATTCATCTTTTTTGGTTGTAAATTCAACTATGTGATTAAAACTTTAACTATTTGCTAGAAAATTAACTTTTTTGTTGAAAAATCATGTTTATTGTTTGAAAATTCAACTAATTGGCTAAAAATGTAACTATTTGGTAGAAAATTACCTTCTTTGTTGAAAAATCATGTTTTC
>CAKNXH010054575.1:0-10114 GCA_932178445.1 Andricus quercusramuli
TTATAAAATAGTCACTTAAAATTTAAGCGATTATTTTTTTCCGTGTTCTCTTTTTAGTTTTTAAGGCAGATTAGTGCACTAGTGTATGAAAACTTTCATTTGTTGTAGATTTGTAGGTAAAAATTATCTTGGCAAAAAGTAGCTTGATACTTTTTGTTACACGCGTGCACTGGAATAAACAATTATTTCATTAGAAAATTATTGGGTGCAAAGGATTACGAAAAAATCAGAGAATTCGAGAAAATTCAAAAGACTTGAATACAAAATATTTCGACGTGTATAGTAATGATTTCGAAAGCATTGAAGAAGATTTAAATAAATTAGTAGTTAATCCGTTGACGTAGCTTGACTAATTTGGGAAGATTTCAGAAAAACTAAAGGTTTTACAATAATGCAGAGAATATAGAAGATTCAAAAAACTTCAAATTAAAAATAATTTATCGTTCTTTCTAATGATTTGAAAAGTACTAATCAAAACTTAAATGAATTCCAAGGTTTTTAAGAAACTTCCACAGAATTCAAATAGCGAGTAAATCTTGATTTACTTGTAGTTAAACTGTCGGCCAAACTTCATTACTTCCGGAAGAATTAAAAAAAGTGCAGCGGCTGTTAAGGAATTTAGAAACATTTCAAAGCATTTAAAACACAAAATTCTGAATAATTCAAGGTTCATTTCAGTGATATCAGAGGTATTAAAACAAAAACTTGTAATTAATTCAAATTTTTTTAAGTGAATTCTACGGAATTACAGATAATTCTATAGAATTCGAGTAACATGTACAATTCGGGCGACGTAATTAATCCGGCAAATAATGTTGAATTATTGGTTTGGGGAAAAAATATTTGTTGTAAAGCACGCACGAAATGTTCGCTTTTCGAGGCATCTATTGCGTGCGGGAAGTGACCAATTCCAAAGCCGTGGTAAAAAGCAGTTATAAAAAGACTTTTTCTAGCTGCTGCGCTTGCGCTCTTTGAGCAAGATTACTTTCTCTAGCTGCTGCGCTTGCGCACTTCCAGCCAGATTACTTTTTCTTGCTGTTGCGCTTGCGCATTTCGATTCAGATTTACTTTCCAGGACTGCCGAAATAATAACCTCACTTCATTATGATTTGACGATTGAGAGACTGATTGTGAGTAGCGAATAGTGATTGGACAAACTCGAAGTGATAATTTACCATAAATGACTGATAAATTACCATAAATTACCGAAAATTTCAGAAATTTCTGGATACCTGAGATTTCCGAAAATTTATCAATTTTTCATACATTTCCGGAAATTTGGGAAATTTAGCAATTTTCCATAAATTTCCGGAAATTTAGCAAATTTCCATATATTTCCTGAAATTTTGGAAATTTTCAAATTTTTTCCAAAAAGCTTTGGCTACCTGAAATTTCCGGTAATTTAGCCATTTTTCATAAATTACCGGAAATTTAGCAATTTTCCATAAATTTCTGGAAATTTTTAGAATCTTTCCAAAAAGCATTCGAGACCAGAAATTTCCGATAATCTAGCAACTGTTCATAAATTTCCGGAAATTTTGGAAATTTAGCATTTCCCGGAAATTTTTGGATTTTTTCCAAAAAGCTTTGGATACCTTGAATTTCTGGGAATTTTCGGTAATATACATATACACCGGAAATTTCCGGAAATTTTTGGTAATTTTACCATACATTTCCAAAAATTACCATAAATTTCCAAACAAATTATTCTTATTGTTTCTCAAATGGAAAATTTCCTGCATTTGTTACAAAAAATATCGTGTGCAACAGGTGCTAAAAGTAGACTGTTGCAACTCTTGTGAAGTTTACAGTACTTGCCATCGGCTCATCTTCGGTTCCACTCGTGTGGAACTGCCTACTTTCCGCACTTGTAGCACAATAATTTATTTTGAATCGAAGAGAATAAATAATAGTACGGAAGCACAAAAAAAAATTTCTCGTATCCTTTTGAGTACTCTTATAGGACCTAAAGATACATGTAATTTCAAAAGGAAAAGATAAAATAACTATAATTGCGATCTTGGCGTATCATTAAGTAAAATAGTATTTTCCCATCTTCAAAAAATTTTCATGTCGCGAGGAATTTTGATGTTTTTATATAGTTTTTTATGGTCAAGGCCGCAAAAATTATATTTTTTTAATTTTGAATATGGCTGGTAAAAATGGTTTTCTACATATTAAAATGAGCCGCATGATTTTTTTAGATTTTCAAATCTTGAAAGAGTTTCCGCTAACTGAAGATATCTGAAAAGGGCCTATTTTTTTGATTTTTCAGAAATAAAGATTGTGGCAAATACAAATATGGTTACTGCTTATTTCTGTCAATTGCCAACATCAGCTGGAGAAGTCCATAAATCCCTTTCGGAAAGGACAATCGTCATCTCAGAATGTGAGATCTTCACAATCAATGACGCACTTAAGCAACAATAAGCTTACGCGGTTTTTCGCTTGTATCTTCCTTCTCCATATTTGCAATTGCCACAATTTTTGTTTTTAAAAAATAAGAAAAATCGGCCCTTTTCATGCCCAACGAATTATTGTACGGAGGAATTCTCTTTTGGTTCTGAAACATGGTTCTTTTAAGAAAATGTTTTTGTTCGTATTCTTCAAAACATGTTTGAAATAATTCTAATGAGATTTAAAAATATGGGGAAGTTTTTTGGTTGAAAATTCAACTGGTTAACTGAAAATCAATTTTTCTTGTTGTTGAGAATTTATCTTTCATGCGTGAAAATTTTTTTATTGAAAATTTCTTTTTTTTGGGTTGATAGTTCAATTATTTTGTTTGAAATTAGTCTTTTGAAGTTAAAAGGTAAACTATTCTGTTGAAAAATAATTTTTCTTGTTAAAAATACCATTTTTTGAATGAAAATTTTCAAGACTTTGGTCGAGAGTAAATTTTTGTTTTGTTTAAAAGTCAAATATTCTAGTTCAATATTAATCTTTTTTGTTTAAAATGAGCTATTCCATTTTTTATTGAGAATTTATCTTTTTTAGTGGAACATTTAACTAGTTTTTTGCAAATTGTATGATTTTGTTATAAATGCATTTTGATTACGTATTTTTTCGTTGAAAATTCAACTGTTTGGGCGAAAAACAATTTTTCCTTTGGTTCCAAATTTCTTTTCTTCGAACGTGTATTCAACTATACTAGAGCCTCGTACGCGCACTCCGCGCGAGAGCAATTTATTTTCATGTAATTATTTTATTTCGAAATGAACTTCAATAAAATACCATAAAATTAATTTTAACTTCAATAATTTTTATTTGTACACGGCTTCGCATGGATACCCTCTCGCGATGCAGAATAAATTGTGCAACTCTAAACATTTTTATGCAACTTTGGAAAAAAACCTATAAAATGTCGTGGAGTACAAATTTTCATAGATATACACAGTAAATGATCTCGACTCGAGAAGAGTCCAGCTGTCAAGCCATTTTGAGCGCGCATGGCACTCAAATGGATGACCATCTGCGACGTATACGTCGAGCAGGAGGTTTGACGAGAGATTTCTTCGATAAATTGCCAAACTCTTCATTTGCTCATGAAAATATTTTAAATATTTAATAAATCTTGGAGATTTGAAGAGCATAATAAAGTCATCGGAAAGATATTCTTAGTTAATTCAGTATAAAAGTCACCCTATTCGTTGAAAAATAGCCAAATTCTAATTTTTTTATGAAAGTTGTTCAAATAATTAATAATTTCTGTAAATTTACAAAAAAAACATAGAAAAGAGCATCGGAAAGACAATCCTAGTTGAGACCGTAAACACATTGTGTCTATTTCTTGAAAAATACCCAAACTCGGAATATAAAAAATAAAGTTGTTTAAATGATTAATAATTATTATAAATTTACGAAGTATCGTAGGGAATAGTCCTCGAGAATACATGATAAAAATTGTTTAAATAATTAATAATACTTGGGAATTTACAAAGTATCACAGAAAAAAGTAATCGGAAATATATTCTTAGTTAATTCTGTAAAAAAAATGTAGCCTGTTGGTTGGTAAGTAACCAAACTCTGAATTTGTTTATGTAAATTGTTTAAATAATTGATAATTGTTTTAAACTGACAAAGCAACATAGATTAGAGTCACCATAAAGACATTGTTAGTTGAATCCGTAAACAAATTGTGTCTATTACTTGAAAAATACCCACACTCTAAATATGTTTATGAAAATTGTTTAAATAAATAATAATTATTGCGAATATGCAAAGTAATGTAGAAAAGTTTTATGGGAAATACGTACTTTCTTACTTCCGTAAACAGATCGAGCCTATTAGCTCAAAAACAGCTAAACTTCTGTAAAATAAAGGTAGCCGATTCGTTGACAAATAGTTAAACTATGAATTTGTTTATGAATATCGTTCAAATAATTATTAATCATTGAATATTTTCGAAGTGAGGTAGACATCTTGATGCACTAAACTAACTGATCTTAGTCGTTGAAAAATGGCCAAGTTCTTGATTTCCTTATGAAAATTGTTTAAATAATTAATAATTCTTGAAAATTTGCGAAGCGTCATATGAAGAAAGTCATCGGAATAATATTCTTAGTTAATTCTATAAAAAATGTAGCCTATTTGTTAAAACATAGCCAAATTCTAAATTTTTTAATGAAAATGGTTTAAGTCATTATTAATTCTTCCAAATTTACAAAGCAACATCGAAAAGAGTCATCAGAAAGAACTTTTATAGCATCATAGAAAAAAGTAATCGGAAAGATATTCTTGGTTAATTCTATAAAAAAATTCAGCCTATTCGTTGAAAATAGCCAAAATATGAATTTGTGAAGCAACCTAGAAAAAGAGTCTTCGGAAAGATATACTTAGTTGACAAATTGTTCTGAATGTGTTTATGAAAATTGTTTAAATATTTAATAATTATTGTGAATTTTCAAAGTATCATAGGAAAGAGGTATTTGAGAAACATTCTTTAATGATTCCGCGAACAGCTTGAGCCTATTCTTTAAAAAATAGCCAAACTCTTTCTTTGTATACTCAATATCAAAATTGATTAAATAATGATTCGTTCTTTGCATTTGCATAGCATTATAGCAAAAAGTCAATAGAACGATATTTTTACTTCATTTACACAAATTTTTCAAATAATTCAAAATTAGTGTAAATTTAGAAAGCAACATAGAAAACAGTCATCGGAAAGATATTATTAGTTGAATTCATAAACAAATTTAACCTATTTTTGGAAAAACAGCCAAACTCTGAATATGTTTATGAAAAATGTTAAAATAATTAACAATTATTGTAAATTTTCAAAGTAACATAGGAAAGTTTTTAATACATTATTTTTGGTTCTATAAACGAATTGGGCCAATTCGTTAAAAATAATGATATTACAAGTAATAATTCTTGTAAACTTACAAAGCAGCATATAAAATAGTCATTGAAAAGACACTCCTAGTTGAGTCCGTAAAAAGATTCTGCCAATTCCTTGAAAAATAGACAAACTCTGAATTTTCAGCAAAATTGTTGAACTAATTAATAATTATTGTAGATTTGCAAGGAATTGTAGAAAAGATTTATTAAGAATACATTCTTTCTTGATTTCCTAAACTAATTGATTCTATTCGTTGAAAAATGACCGGGTTCCTAATTTGTTAATGAAATTTGTTAAAATAATTAATCATTCTTGAAAATTTGCAAATCATCATACAAAAAAGTCATTGGAAAGATATTCTTAGCTAATTCTGTAAGAAAATCCAGCATACTTGTTAAAATAAGCAAACTTTAAATTTCTGTATGAAAATTGTTCAACTTATCAGTAATTCTTGTAAATTGACAAAGCAACATAGAAAATGGTGTTCAGAAAGACTTTTCTTAGCATCGTAGAAAAAAGTAATCTGTAAGATATCGCTTTTCCAATCTACGATTCCAAGCCTAAAACTGGATAGAACTGGATTGAAATAAAAACTAAGTATTGAAATGAATGAAATCATATTTTCAATTGCGTTATGTTTCAAACTTGGTTTTTAAATAAAAAATTACCAAACTTTATTATAAAAAATCCAAACACAAATTTTCCGAAATGTCGAAAGCTTTAATCAAAAAATATAAACAGTGCTCAAAGTCAGGAAATTTTCAAAAATTTGAAATGTAGATGAACTATGACTAAAGCGTTAAATCGAAAATGAATTTTTCAAAATACGAATAAAATATTTGCAATGTTGAACAATGTGTCAACGGAATCTGATATGTACCGAAGTGTACAATTGTACATGCATAGGCTTCTCCTAAGCTTCTTATGAAAACAAACATCTCGAGTTCAAATAAACACAGCTCGCCCATCGTCGATGAGACCCATCGTCAATGAGTAACTAGACTACTAATAGCAACTTTCAAAGATAGATACAACTGCCTGGTGCGCGACCCGGTGCACTTGGATCGTCGAATCACCACTGTTAGTTATTCTGGATGTTGGCAAAAATTGAATTTTAGAAAAATTCTCGTGGAGTACGCGCTAAACGACCCTGAGCACCCGGATCGTCCACTCACCACTGTTAGTTATTTTGGATGTTGGCACAACTTGAATTTTGAAAAAGTTCTAGTAGAATACGTCTTGAACGACTCGCTGCACAAAACTAAGTAGCATCAACGGTAACTAACCTTAGACCTACTGACTTTTAAAGATAGGATTAGGTTTAATAGTATATTGTGTTACAAGTGTGGAAAGTAGGCAGTTCCACACGAGTTTCAAGTTTGCTGTACGAGCCAGAGGCGAGTCGAAGGGGAGTTGTAGGTGAGTCGTAGGCGAGTTGGAAGCGAGCCGAAGGCGAACTGTAAACGAGCTAAATTTCCGGTAATTTATCGGTAATTGATGGTAATTTATCAGTCATTTATGGTAACTTACCACCTCGAGTTTGCCCAATCTCTGTTCACTACTCACAATCAGCCTCTTAAGCGTCAAATCATAATGAAGTGAGGTTATTATTTCGGCAGTCCTGGAAAGTAAATCTGAATCGAAATGCGCAAGCGCAACAGCTGGAATAAGTAATCTGGCTGGAAGTGCGCAAGCGCAGTAGCTAGAAAAAGTAATCTTGCTCAAAGAGCGCAAGCGCAGCAGCTAGAAAAAGTAAGCTTGCTCGAAGAGCGCAAGCGCAGCAGCTAGAAACAGTATTTTTATAACTGCTTTTTACCACGGCTTTGGAATTGTTCACATCCCGCCAGCAATCCATGCCTCGAAAAGACACTGCAGATTCAGGAGTCCGCGGCCGCAAAGACGGCGTGAAATGTTTTATCGCGGAACTAACGAATTAACATGCAAGCTTTTATGCATATGCATGATATTACGTGTGGTGACATCAAGGACCTTACGCTCGTTCTTCGTCCATTGAACCACCCCAAACGAGTAGAGAAGAACCGGGACGACAAGCATGTTAGTCGCAGACACCTTGTTCAACGCCGACAGAGTGGAAGACCAAATCTGTTGAAGAAGATGCTTGTATCTTCTTCGGAGAGACTCCTTCACTGATGTTACGTCCTGAATGTGGCTTTGAGGCACGCCCAGGAAATGTATAGGTCTCTCCAGTGTTAAGATGTCTAATAACACTTATATCCACAAGCTCAGGGTCCTTGGGAACGCCAGTAATCTTTCCTTTCTTCAAATGAATTTTGGCACACTTGTCCAAACCGAAGTCCATCCCAATCTCCCCTGTGTAGCTCTTGACGATATTTATAGCAGTTTGAAGTTTGCTTTTACCAGCGGCATAGATCTTCAGGTCACCCATATAAAATACATGAGTTACCTTATGCTCACGCTGATTAGTGTAGCCACAGAGGTATCCAGGAGAATTTCGTAGTGCGAGAGATAGAGGCAGAAGTGTGATGCAAAAAAGCAAAGGGCTCATACTATCCCCTTGAAAGACACCCCTCTGGAAGGTGACCTTGTTCGTCGTCAGACGATGATTCCTAGATGAGATGGTAAATCTAATTTTTCCAAAGAGGCATCAATCTCTCTATGCATCTCACTATGTGTGGATGTACCTTCAAGCTTTCCAACAGACAGATGATAAGTCTATGAGAGGTTGAATCGAAAGCTTTCCGGTAGTCAATTCAGGCCATTGACAGGACGCGTTGATGGGCGGCAGCGTCTTTACAGACACACCTGTCAATCAGCAGGTTCTCTCGACAGCCTGCTACACCTTTTTTCGAGCCTCGTTGTTCGTACATCTCTCGCCATACAGGCTCAATTCGTCGAACGATCCTGTTGTTTAGGACAGCTGTAAAGATCTTATACAGTGTGTTTAAACAAGTTATTGGCCTGTAATTCTCTGGTCTGAACAAGTTGCCTTTTTTCGGTAGGAGTATAGTGCGTCCTAACACCAGCCACTGCGGAATGGGCACCGTAAAAGTTCTTCGTGCCTCTAAGTGCTTTTTTCACCTCTTTGGCAGTGACTGGTGGGCACTCCTCCTCAAATTTTATGAGGCTGTCGCAAAACTCCTTGAAGCGGATGATATTGTCAGTATCTTCTTTCAGCTCTAGTGTTTTCGGGATCTTGTACACCTCTCTCCAAGAAGTCTCTACCTCCTTGGGCTTGGGTGGATTTTTTACAAAAACAGGGGGATCACTAAAGAGGCGTGATTGGTCAGCAAGAAACTGTTGATTCTCCCTATTCCATATCTCCCTCTTCTGTATCCTCCTCCTTGCGTCAGATAACAGCCTTATTTTGTCAACAATATGCTGCTTGATTGCCAGCAGCTTTGACTTGTTCAGTGTGTGATTCAAGGTCCTTAGTTCTTGGCCGAACTTTCGAACCCTTTCCGTGAACGGTCTACCCGATGTTATGTAGTCAATCACACATTGAACACGGGACGCATTCTGTCTTGCCCATCCAATTTTCTTGTTCAGTTGATGTAAGCGTCGTCTGGTCTTCTGATCCATCGTCGGTTTCAGCCTTCGATTTTAATCAGCCAAAGCTCTCGCAGCAGCATAAACTGAGCAATTTATGGTCCAGAGGTCGGACTCTTGCGAGATATCTCCACGAAGGGAGGCATCCATTTCAGCCAGATCTTGGGGCTTAAGAGGAACTTGCATGTTGATGTTCCTCCTTGTACTGAAATTGCGATCATCTTCCAGAAGGTGCCTGCTTTCTGCGGTTGGTCTTAATGTCGTTTCATCTTCGTCTGCAGCTTGTTCAAGCAGCGGTTGAGGAAGCGCTCAGCGTACATATCCATTTTTCCGGAGGTAGTCGGCTTGATTTCGCAAAGATTGATGCGAAACTTATTGAAGCTCTGGGTGTTTCTGGCACCAGGGAGTATGCATACGCGCCATAAAGCCTCCGCGAACAGGGATAATACTGGCATCGTAGCAGTCTAGCACGTCATTCTTAAGTTGATCCGTCCACTGAATGTGGGCGTTTCGCCGGTTCGTCGTCGTGTTTCCATCTAAATTATTTTCAGCACCCCGAACTCTAGCATGATCGGCATTGTTTGCCGATCCATTGTCGGGTGCTCTGCGCGTTCGATCGTTTTGAACCGCATCTACAACATTTTGGTGGTTTGTTGGTTTCATTGTTGTTTTCACGAGCAGCTAGGGAAAGGGTTTGCCAACCCTTGTAGAGCCCCGCGTGCAAGGATCAGGCTGATACTCTGAGACGTCGCCCGGTATCCCAGAGTCACCGTTAAAGACACCTCACCCAGGTGCCATGCAGCTTTCGGCACGGTTCTCATACCTTCGCTTAAGGGTCATTCCTTCGGGACCATCCCTGACAATTGTGACAATTGATCTAAGAGAAAATTATCATAAAAACTCGCTATTGACTAGAATTGGTACAAGTATACTTACGTAACATGAATAATTAATCAAATATACAAGAAAATTATAATAAAAATTACTCAAACCAATTCTTTAGTACATAATTTTTTTGTAAGAAAAATTATTTGTCTCAAAATTCCTTGTAATTTATTTCTAGAATAATATTAGTAACGAAAAATTGTCACAATTTGAAAATCAAAATACAAAACCTAATAGCGCCGTTTGATTCTACGGGGAAAAAGACAGAATTCAGGTAGACCATTTTTTTCAATCCTATTGCTAATAAGTATAATTAAATGCATAATAAGCGGGTGTCTTTCGATGTAGCTGTTTATT
>CAKNXH010054575.1:10214-32470 GCA_932178445.1 Andricus quercusramuli
ATTTTTTAAATAAAAATCCTCTTTTAATTATATTTTTACCTAATCAGTTGCAAAATGGTTCATAATTTTATAATTTGTTTATATATTTTCAAATTATGAAAATTTCTCCTCACTAATGCCATCCTGATAATAAATTATCACGATTATATGTTTTTTTTCCTGGTTAGAATTATATATTCATTATTATTATCATATTTTTTTAACCACAAATTGATATACTGAAAAATTTGTTGAAGTCAATTGTTTCAAACGATTAATCGCTTTCCGTCTAGAGAATTGTTGCATATTTTTATGATAATTCGTAAAACAGTAAAAATATTAAAATCTTTTTGAACTCTTTTTAAATAGAATATTTTATACTTTAATTTAGCACAGTTTAATTTACCCGTTTCATTTATGTAAAGCATTCAGAGATAGGCCAGGTAGTACGTAGTTTTGTTTGCCAATAATTCCGACTGAAGAAATTATGGTTTTAAAATGTTCTTTTTGTCAATATAAGGAACCGTTTTCGTGATCCCCCTCCCCTGACCTCTGCGTATCTTTTAGCAGTGGCGTAAACTTTCCAAAAACGGTTTTTATTTATAAATCGTTTGTTTATGGATTTTTTGCAAACTCCGCGTCTACAAAAATTGAAGGGCTGGATCGAAGAACGGGACGTGCGCTCGATAGCCCCTCAACGTTATACAATCTACCGACAATTCGCGCTTGTCCCGCTCGCCCATGTTTGCATTTAAAAAAAAAGTACAAATCGTTGATTCTCAGAGAACTTCCAGTGAGAAAGTTGTTCCGTAGGGATTAACGAATAAATCTGCGCAAGCAGCATATTATTTCGTTTTGTATATCACAAGATATCTTTGAGGTAAGTGTGTAAAATTTTCAACATTTTTCATACACAACCTATATGCAGTAACGGCAATTGTTTCCTCAGCGTGCATCATTTCGTTTTACTAAGCTCGTGATATCTTGTGATATACAAAACGAATTAATATGCTGCTTGTTCAGATTTATTCGTTAATCCCTACGGAACAACTTTCTCACTGGAAGTTCTCTGAGAATCAACGACTTGTACATTTCTTTTAATGTAAACACGGGCGAACATGACATGCGGGATTTTCGGGAGATTGCACAACGTTCAGGGCGATCCAAGCGTACGTCCCATTCTTCGATCTAGCCCTTCAATTGAAGAACATAAAATTTTCCACAAGAAAGGTTTCATTAATTTTTTCATACGACCCATATTTT
Source organism: Andricus quercusramuli (assembly GCA_932178445.1). Lineage (NCBI taxonomy): Eukaryota > Metazoa > Arthropoda > Insecta > Hymenoptera > Cynipidae > Andricus > Andricus quercusramuli. The sequence goes on from CAKNXH010054575.1 coordinate 11,457, forward strand.
CCGGATGATAGCCGGGCAAAGTCCAAAAATATGTAAAAAATGTTGAAAACTTGCACTTATATTAGTTCTGAAATGAACTTGGATAAATGTATGCACTAATTGTCGGTAAGAGCAATGTTGATAAATAACTAATACATTAACAACTTATTTTTTATTTTTATAAATAATTTTATTAATGGGATAAATGTTTTCATTATATACACCACTTTCAGCAAGTGTTGACTGAAATGACAAGCGCGTGGCTGTAACAAGAAAAATGTATGTAGAATTATTACGTATTTTATATATAAAGTAAGGTCAAATTCATAGCAGTCATAGAGTGCAAAAGAGATGCTCCTATGTTATTATAACGTCTGATTCGCACTTATGCATACCAAACAAAATTTTCAGCCGACTGATTAATTTAGAAGTTTTCTTTTTTGGAAGCCGACGATCCTTTAAGGTGGCGGTGGAAGGCTCATCCTGCATTCCTCCACGCTTAGATCTTCTTACACCTGAGGTTGATTGCTGGCGTTCGACCTCCATCAGGTCACCTCTGCTCTTCTGTTCGTTGTCATCATCATCAGTGGAAGACTCGCCCTACCTTCGTCTTCGTCTATATGCTCTCACACCTGAGCTTGATGGTTGAGGTTCGACCTCCATCAGGTCACCTCTACTCACCTGTTCATTGTCATCCTCATCATCACCGCTTGACTCAGCTGACTCGCTCTCTGACTGAAGTCCTTCGTCGTTCTCATTTCTCAAAAAGCGCTCTAGTTGGATACCGACTCTGTCGTCAACGTCGCTGGTGTCCTCATCCTTCTTGATATACGTGCAAGATTAGCCGCGGCAGTTGCCACAAATCGTTGAGCATAGCAGTCCAGCTTTTCTGCAAGTGCAGGCTGCTTTGCAACCTTTGGTGCATTTGCACGAAATTCTCTGAAGCAGTTCTTGAGGAGCCGCGTCTTTGAGGGTGGGGATTGTTGTTGGGCCATGCTTGCTTTTTTTCCAACCCCAATGTTCACCCAATAGAGTAGACGTTTCTCATAATTCCAAAGACTGATGAACTTAAGCTATTCTCTAAAAATTTCGAGTTAGTGGTCTCAAATACTTAAATACGTAGACTCGCAATCATGAAACCCGTATATAATAAAAACATTTATTCCATTAATAAAGTTATTTATAAAAATAAGAAATAAGCTGTTATTGTATTATTTATTTATCAACATTGATCTTACCGACAATCAGTGCATAAATATGAAAAAAATAAATAGAACCTTTTTTGTGGAGAATTTCATGTACTTCAATTTCTTACGACGCGGAGAGCAAAAAAACCATACACAAACGAGTTATAATTACAAAACTGTTTTTCAAAAAATTACTCCCCTGCCAAAAGATAGGTAGAAGTTAAGGGAGGAGGATAACGAAAACAGTTCCTTATATTGATCCAAAGAACATTCTAAAACCATAATTTCTTTAGTCGGAATTAATGTCAAAAATGACCATTTTTTTTTGCTCTGTCTGTACTTTAGACACTGGCAAAGGTAACTTTAAACACTGGTGTTGGTATCTTCTTGTAATAATTTTACATTCAACTTGAGCAAATGTTTTAATGATTGAAGTTTTGTTTTTAGGGTTTCGCAACCCCCCGCCCTCCCCCCGGGGGCAAAAAAGCATAAACGCCAACTTTTTTTTCAATAATTTTTTTCCAAAAAATTTTTTTCAAACAATTTTTTGTTTCAAAATTTTTTTTCACCAAATTTTTTTTCAGAACATTTTTTTTCGAAAATTTTTTTTTTTCAACATTTTTTTCAAACATTAAAAAAATTATTTTTTTTCCTTCACTCCACTCTATGCAATATAAAATTATTATTTTCCGTTACCACCCCCTAACAACTTTTTCGGACGGGCGGCTCGAAGCATGAGTCGGTGGTTAGCACTTGTATCACAAATAACTATTATTGAAGGGTAGGGAAGTTATGGTAATTTATATATTTTGAAAATCGGTTTTTTATAGTAAACTTTTTTCATGAGCATACTTCAAAGTTGATGCAACGATATAAAATATTCCTTGGTTCAAGACGAATCGACTGACCCATAATATCAATACATTTTATTGAAGAGTAGGGAAGTTACGGTAATTTACATATTTTGAAAATCGGGTTTTTATAGTAAAACTGTTTCCATTAGCATAATTGAAAGCTGATGCAAGAACAGAAAAGATGTGTTGATTCGAGGTGAATAGATTGACCTATAATATTGATGCATTTTATTGAAGAGTCAGGAAGCTATGGTGATGCATAATATTTAAAAATACGGTTTTTTTTAGTAAAACTTATTCTTCAACATAATTCAAAGTTGATGCAAGAATATGAAAGGTTCATTGTTTTAAGACAAATCGGTTGACCTACAATGTTAATACATTTTACTGAAGAGTAAGGAAGCTATGGTGATGCATAATATTTAAAAATACGGTTTTTTTTTAGTAAAACTTTTTTCTTCAACCTAATTCCAAATAGATGCAAGAATGGAAAAGATTTCTTGATTCGAGGCAAATCAATTGATCTATAATAATAATACACTTTATTGGAGATTAAGGAAGTTATGCTCATTTATAATAACTAAATCATCAGTTTTAAACAGAAAAACTGTTTCCATCGACATAATTCAAAGTTGACGCACGAATAGAAAAGACTTTTTGATCATGAATTCTCAAATAGAGTAATTATGACAGTTTTTGACAGAACTCTTCCTTTCCCTTTTCCAGCTCGAAAAATTATCATTTCGATTACAAGATTTGATTTGTCTGATTTGCCTTTGTATTTAAAAATATTTTTTGTATTATTTTGTAATTTTTATTTTTTTTTTAAATTTATATTTTTAAATTGAGCAAAATGAAGACTTTGGTTTTTCTATTATTGAAAAAATAACTAATGCTTCCTCTATGAGGAAGCAAATACATTTGCTAACGTGAAGCAAAGTGCTCGTGAAATGAGCACCATATAATTATAAATACAAATAAAGCGAAAACACCCGAAATCGACTTCACAGCTAGTTTTTTTCAATTTTAATTTTTTTAATTATCCAACTTATCTTAAGAATTAGGTGAGAATAGTAATAATAATAATAATCGGAGGTGAATAAGCTTAGAAATAATTAGTTAAAGAAAATATAAGTAGGGCTAGACATAAGCCTCAATAGCAGTTCGCAGTTTACTTAATGACATGAAATAAATCAAGGGACGCATTAGATTAGAAAAAATTATTTGTCATCGCACACATTTAATTTATAGGTGTCAGTAGTAGGGCTATGCCGGTGCTGGCTCACTTGCCAACAGATTGCGCCACCGACGAAATGAGGGTTCTGTTCCGAGCTACGTTACCGACTCCAACAGATAGCGCCACCGACAAAGGGAGGGTTCAGTTCCGTGCTAACTTAGCTGCAGTCGGTAAAACAGTGAGGTTGGTAACGGTGATTTCTGCTAAGTTAACATTATAATGTTCTTTTCTGTTCTAAGTGATCATTGACCGGTGAAACAGTTTCTTAACATCAGTCGGTAAAACAGGTGAGTCGGTAACATGTTATATTATCATTTTACCATTTATCGGCAAGGTAGGGGTCTACATTACCATCAGTCGGCAAAACAGGGAGGTCGGTAACTTTTTATATTCTCATTTTACCATCAGTCGGTAAGGTATGGAGCTGCATTACCATCGGTCGGTAAAACAGGGAGGTTAGTAATTTTCAGATTATCATTTTGCCATCGGTCAGTAAGGTAGTGATTTATGTTACCACCAGTCGCTAAAACAGGGAGGTCGTTAATGTTTTGTTATCAGCTTACCATCGTTCGGCAGGGTAGGGATCTACATTACCATCAGTCGGTTAAACAGGGAGATCGGTAACCTTTTATATTATCGTTTTACCATATTTTGGTAAAACAGGGATCGTCGATAATGCGAATCTCCAGCCACAGATGGAGCCTCAGTTGCTACATCAGGAACCTACCTTACCAATCGGGAGTAAATAGCTGATGAAGTCACTCAATACCTTCTTTCAACACTGATATCAATGTATCAACTGTCGGGAATGCACTTATCGGCCATTAAATTGATCCTCAGTCTGCTCGCGCCTATAAGCCTATAAGCGTCGCGTTGAGATTTCCTGCGCTGTTTCAAGTAGCCTACGTTTTATCAATTTAAATTTCCCCGCGCTTCAATTCATCAACTGGCGAAGCAATGTGAGATCGGACAACAAGACGCCTGAGAATTCGAAACAAAGTTTTCAACACGTCTCTCTTTCTGTCATGTGACTTAGACAGAGAGAGAGAGAGAGAGTGTCCGATGATATTTAAACGACAATTCATACTTATAATAACTCAACCTAATTAACAAATATGAAGAACAGTGGCTAAACATTAAAATTTGATTTATTTATTTTTAATTTCCACATTTTATTCAACATTTTTATATTGCTGGGATACTGTAGCCTGCAGTCAATCAGACTTCTGGTTCTACCATGTGAGATAGACAACGAGATACATGAGAAATCGAAAAAAGGGTTTCAACACGTCTCTCTCTTTCTGTGGTATGAGTTGAACAGAGATGGTCCGATGGTGTTCGAACGACAATTTAGGTACTCTATGCATGCGCAATCTGATATTGTAGCTTGGATCAACCTACATTTAAGCAATTTGAATTTCGCGCGCTCAGAACCTAGGGCTATTTTGAAGGAATTAATACATAAAAAACAATTCAATTTGAAGAAGAAAAATCAGGTTTAGTGCATGTCCGCCATCTTGGAAAGTACTTAACTCGGTTTTCAACGTATTATGTATTGAAAACTCGAGAATTATGCGTAACTGGCAAAGCCTGTGGTTCACGCATCAGTCTTATCGCTCAGTGCATGGTCATTTGCGCATGCGCAGTGTGAAGTTTCTACCATAATCGAAAGTTACTAATTAGGGTCACTTAAAACTTATAACTAATGAAACTAAGATAAAAATAATTAAATTATGCTGAAGCTAATAAAACCAAGATAAAAATAATCAAATTAAGTTGAAAACAATTTAACCAAAATAAAAGTAATACATTCAGGTAAAAAATAATTAAACTAAGAAAAAAAATGCAGATCAAAATAATGAACAACTTGAATAAATAAATAATAAACCAATTGATTCATGGACTTATTCTACCAGGATAGGGAATCAAGAATAAATACATTCGCTCAATATAAATTTGTATTCAACAACAATCTGAAACTAGTTTCAATAGATCACGTTCATTATAAAAACAAATCTTGACCTAGATTTTCAAAAATATTCACTAATATATTACATGTTTTTGACTCAATTTCTTGATAATTTCTTGACACACAGGGCTTTGTGGTGAACGGGTACTATTAATATAAAATTGCAGCTCATGCACAAGATCGTTTGGATCCGTATGAAGCAATATACAACGTTCAAGATAGGATAGCTCCTCCTCATTATCACCATCTTCCTCTTCCTCCTCCTCATTATCATCATCATTACCCTCCTCCTGCTCCTACTTCTCCTCCTCATCCTCCTCATCCTCCTCATTATCATAATTATTATCATTATCCTCCTCCTCCTCATTATAATTATTATCCTCCTCCTGTCCATACTCATCCTTCTTCTATAAATAAAATTCCTTGATTGTGACTAGGTCAGTATATTCTGAGACATCAATGCATCAACATATTTCGAAAGGAACGAGATATGCTAAGTCAAATAGCAAAAGCTAGTGATGAAATTCGACGTAAAAATCGTACGCTCAGGTTGGATAATGAAGCTACCGAAAGTATTTTGAGAGAGACTTTTAAACCTATAGTCACACCACTATAAAAGCTAGTAGATATATCAGACGAATCAATCGAACAAAATAAATCACTGAACAATAAAATTCAAAAAGATGAAGACGAAGAAAAATAAAATAAAGATGAAAATGATAATCTTCCTTTCATGACTGCTGATGGTGATAAGGAGCATGATAAAACAATGACTGAAGAAAATGTTGAACCTATTGATAAGCGTGACAAGTTGAGAAATAAATTTATTGGACTATTAAATAAAAATAGGAAAAAATATTTGGATATGGTTTATGGTGTACGAAAACTTAGTGATGGTACACTCATGATTGGTGATGCACCTATTGGCTTTGGTGGAGAATATATCAAGGTTGGTGAAAGACTTTACGCGAAAACCACTGGTTTATTGGAACTTTTATTCAAGCAAAACCCCTGATGAAATTTATATAAGCCCTGATGATCTAAAGAACTATGAAGAAATACTTATAGCTACAAATTCACACAAGAAGAATTATAGTCCTACTACACCTATTCGTTAAAACAATACTGCAAAATATAAAAATATTATATTGAAACTTTTTCCACATAAACGATTATCAACAACTGGAAATTCATTAAAGAAAAAGAAACGATTAAGGAGTTTACCACCTAACCTCATCATAGCAAGGAAAGACTCAATACCGGACTACGTGTATTACGATGATCCAAATGAGCTAGTCGATCGTCTTCGTTTATTGTTGGCATCACAAGCAGCAGGCAATCTATGTCACAATGATGAAATAGTTTCCATCATTGAAGAATTGCGGGAGGCTCAAATCATATATCAAGAGAGTGCAGATGAATATAACGTCAGTATTGAAATGAGCATTGATGTGTTCAGAAATAATTGTCAATTAACCTCTGCACAGTCTTAAGATGGCTTCCACTTGTCAAAATGATTCAAGAGTTTTTTCACGAGTAGATAACTTGAAGAGACATAAGATGTGCTCATGCAAAAAAGCACAGAATCTCTCTTCCCACATGAATGTATGTATGTATACCATTAAGCCATTTCCCTTGCGGGGCAGGCGTGACACTACCCGATTCGGGTAGTGTGAAAAGTACTGTTTTGTTTGAACTCTTATTTAAACAAAAACCTGATGAAACTTATATAAGCCAGGATGATCAAAACAACGATAAGGAAATTCTTATTGCTATAAATGCACATAGGAAGAATTATAGTTCCTCAAAACCCATTCATTCGAATAATACTCTAAAGTATAAGAATATTATAGCGAAACTTTTTCCACATAATCGATCATCTACAAGTGGAGAATCATTAAAGAAAAATAAAGGATTAAAGAGTTCAATACCTCAATTTGAAGATCCTCTGAATCGAGCTGCGTCCACAAATCGTGGACCTCCTGTTATTGGATTTAAATTTACCTCTAACGCTAATTACGATGTCGATAAGAAAAGACTCTGTAACGTTCAAGTTTTGCTTTGCTCGGGTTAATTTCTCTATTTGATTTCGAAAAAGTTGCTATCTAAGTGCATAAAGTGCTTCCAGATGGAGAACCTATTATTTGTAAAATTTAGTATGCATTATAATAATGTTTAAGAGAGTTCAATGTCAAGATAGGATATAGTCGAAAAATTAGACTTTTTTCATATATCAATTATATATATATATATATATATATATATATCAATTATATATATATATATATATATATATATATATATATATACTCCAAACTTAATGATTGCTAGTTGGAGTTGGAAAGACTAATATTTTTAAAAACAAATTGAAGATAGGAAAGAGGGATATACTTCCGAACAGGTCACCCAATTACATTGACTTGATACTTTACCTAGGGTTTCCTTTTAGACCCTAGCTGAAGACACTAAAAAGATTTTTAGTGCAGATCAATATAAATTAAGTTAGTAATCATTTTGACTTTTTTACATTCTCATCTAGAGAAGGTATTAGATTTGTGTAAAATTTGACCCCCCCGGTTTTTGTCAAATGTCCACGTTTTGAGACCCCCTGAACCCAAAAAACAGGTTTTCACGAATGTGTCTGTCTGTGTGTCTGTATGTATGTCTGTCTGTGAGCACGATAACTTTCTAAAGAATTGATCGATTCAATTTTCCTTTGGTATACTCTTTGAGTCTCCTAAACTAAAGGTCAAGTTCGTTAGCCAGCCATTTTGGATGAAAATTCATAAAGTGAGAGCATTTTGAAATTTTTTTTAGACCATTTTTTTCAAAATTTGAAAATCATATGTACGGCCGCTTATAGTCATCGAAAATTTAAACAATTTATTCCCATGACATTTTTTGATAAAATCAAAATTTTCAGAGTTACGGCATTTTCAAAATCCAAAAAAAGAAACGAAAATTAACATTTTCAGCCAAACAACGCACTATCCGAAAAAAAGTCCAGACAAGAAAAGTGTTTCTTTTTCAACGCCCTACAAGATTATCATAACGGCTTTTTGAATTTTCTCGAAAAATCGAACATTCACATTTTTATTGCACAAAAAATAATTAAAAATCCAAAAATTCAATTTTACGGCAAAAATATGCAAGATACGACAAATGACGATGGAACAAAATTTGTGCGTAAGAAAAAAAAAGAAAAAAAGAGTTATTGGCTCGTTGTTTAGAGGTTGGCCGGGAATTAGCCGATCGAAACGTGGGAACTTCTACCTAATACAACGCTGCTGAGGGCTGGTGAACTTCTCAGAATAAGACGTCAACCAATTGTGAGTCTCTCGGTTTCCATTCCTTGCACCCCCCCCCCCACCTTAATACAGAAAGGGCGCTAACACATTCTGGGGATCCAACAAGAAAAAGCTATAACGGGGAAAAGTTAGTTAGCTTATGCTTAGAAAAGGACGTATTTATTACAAATACATGGTTTATACATAGAATGATCCACATTTACACCTGGCGTAAAGAAAATAGCCACACTATAATTGACACCGTTATTCTGGATGAAAGACTAAGAGAACTCGTCAAAGATACAAGAGTAATGAGGGGCTCTGAATGTAATATTGACCATCACCTTCTAGTCTCCAAAATGAGCTTAGGGTGGGGATGGTGAAGAAATAGAACCAAACAAACGAAACAAACGCGAAACAAGATTAAAAATTTACAGAAACCGGGATATCCGAAGATACATAAGACAGAAAAGTGTGGCGACAAATAGTTTATAAAAAGAATGTGAGTAGAGTGTATGACGCTTGAAACGAAAGACATTAGATACTAATAGGCCCAAGTGGGGGACCGCACACACAATAATTTTTTGAGGCTCTTTACTTGGGGTGGTCACTAGAGAGATTGATCAGCCACCTGGGTCGGAGGAATGTTGCGCGACGAACGTGTTATTTAAATAAATAACACGCAAATTGTAGATCAATCTCAAACATGTATATCTCCTTCCCCACATTACTATTTTCCAACCGTGCGAATCACGCCTACCCCGAAAGGGAAATGGCCTAATGGTATAATAATAATTAATGTTGATGGTACTTGAAAATTCGAACAATTTATTCTATTTTTACATTCTCATCCAGAGAAGGTATTAGATTTGTGTAAAATTTGACCCCTCCCCCCATTTTTGTCAAATGTCCATTTTTCAATAATCATTTAAAAATTTATCATATGTATGTTCCAAAAACAACTTAGATACTTTTTTTCGCCCCTTTTCAGATAGTTGGAAGAAATCTTTCTGCTTGTATGATTTATTTTTTATTAGACAGATACGGAAATGTACGCTGAAGTGAAGGAATTTCCTTCTTCATTTTAAAGCAAATACAAATTTAATAATTTTTATTTGAAGAACATTGAACATAAAATATTGTCATTGCGAACCGCGACAACCAAATCGCGCGCCGTGATCGCGATCAAACTTTTGAGTTTACATTAAACGATGAACAGAAACGAGCGTGGCGCAAGACTTACATGATTTTTAAACGAAATATCGAGCGCGAAGCGCGAGTGTCTTGATGAGAATGTATTCCTTAAGGTCGATAGAACCTTAAGTAAATTAGTTCCTCTTTCTATGTAAAGTTTACATAATTAAACCAAAAGCAGATCATAACGATGAAGCTAACTAAGAGAGCATTAGCCCGCGAAGCGCGCAATAGTAAGCACATGAAGTGTGAAAACCAAGATGAACCGAGCTTAAAGCGTCAGACAAATGTGTCCGAGCGCGTAGCGCGAGGTGAAAATATTATCGAGCGCGAAGCGCGAGACACAACAGGTGCGCGCCCTAGGCGCGCTCAAACTAGCGAGCAAACACATATTTTTTATACCCATACTTTATTTCTAAAATTAATATTTTTCCAGAAAAAATACAAAAATTAATTTTTTGATTTTTTGCTGGGAGAGGGGTTTTTGGAAAAGGAGTCAGCATGAGTGGTGGTCGTTGGAAAAGGGTTTCGGCGTGAATGGTTGGAGAGGGTGTGGTTCACATCCACTCACGCCGACCCCTCTTCCAACGGCCAAAAAAAACCACACGTCCTAATCTCCGGCATTTTAAATGGATCACGCCCCCTCCCACCACCCATGCCGACCCCTTTTCCAATGCCCCCTTTTCCAACAAAAAATCTGAAAATTCATGTTTGTCATTTCTCTCGAAAAATATTAATTTCAGAAAAAAATTCTTTAGGAATCATTAAGAATACATCGAATGTACATAGGAATAATGTGCATCCTATTATGTTTTATATACATCACCGTCTTTTCTAGGGATTATAGGAACTTTCTTTTGATGTAAGTACAAATAATTGATCATTTATTATTATATCACAATAAACTTATTAGCTTCACAATTTAATATTCGCAATAGCAATTTTTGTAATAAAGGCATTATATTCTGGCTTGCTATCTTCTTATTGTGAAAATAAATTAATAAATAAAATAAAAAATCGTATTGTGAAAAGAAAGAAGTTTAAAAATTTGCGTAGGCCCTCGGCAACAATTATTGATTGGGTAAAGTCAAATTTAATTTAAAAAATTTCAATCGCGGACTTTCGGAGAAGAGAATGTTATTTTTTTTTCCTAATCTGCATAATATGCCCATCGCTTTTCGATCGTATTCGAAGCGGACAAATCATGGTGGTTGTGGTCATGGGCGGCAAAGAACTGCAAAAGGTTGTGTTGAATTATAACGAGGCAGTAAACTAATTTTTTTCCGAAATTGAATTATCTCAAGCGTGAAAAGGATTTGAAATTTTCACAAGATGTAGAAACTGAAAAATGTGTTGCAATCGCGAGTTAGGGCAATGACCTATAAAAGCTATAGAAGCTCGGTGGATTACCGAATTATTATCTTCGTAATAAAATAGTTGCAAGATACTGCCACTATCTGCCTCCTTAAGTAACGTCTAAAAAGGTACATCAGGACCGCATGTGACTAGCAGCAGCTGCTTGAATTATTAATTAATCCAAGTTTAAATTGAATCGTGAGACCGCCGTTCACGTCAAATGACGCCCTCTTGGCTATATAGGTTATACCTGTAATTTTGAGTCGTTCCGTTGGTTCATTCAGGGATTATAAGGATAACATTATTTCCTCATGACTTTTTCCAAATTGAGACTGTCGATTTATTAGAATGTTATCTGAAATTTAGTGCAACTAGAAACGGGCTGGCCATTTTGAAGTTGAGATAAGTAAAATCAAAAATCGCATCTTATGCACGTAAGGCCTCTATCCCAAGGTATTGAAAACATATGTAGCATATTTTAGCATGACGCCTAAACGGTTCTAACAATTTTTTTTTAAACTGAGACAAGATAGAAGGGGACATTGCAGAGATTCTGTTAAAATATCAGATTTTTCTTCCATTTCTTTTATGAAGCAGAACTCTGAAAGTATGAAAAAACGGAGAGGTCGGATAGGTTGGATACAGTTACATGGATTCAGTTGATCGGCGTGAAGTTGGAACATCTTCAATGGGCTTATGTGTGTTCTTCCTTAGAATAGCTCCTTGTATGAATTTATCCGTATCATACTTCAATTTCAATGCAAATTTTCATTTTATTAGTTTCTTATTTTATTTTATTATATATTTATTATTATATATTATATGTTATATATTATTATACATATTATATATTATATATCATACATATTTTATTGTATATTTATTTATTTTATTTTATTAGTTTTTTTAATTAATTTTTTTTACATTTATTAAATTTGTCTTGACAATATAAATTATGGTAAGACTATATGTGATCGAAGTTAAAATGTATATGACTACCTATGTATCTAGGTTATATAATATACTTAATTAATCAAATGTGTTTATATTAAGTTCACACATATTTTCTTAATATTGATATTGTCAGGACAAATTTAACATGGACTACATATTTTTTATTAAGATTAATGAACTGAAGAATTTTTTTATTCGCACGAAATTTTTGGTTACAGTAACTGAAAATTTCTGAATCGTAACACAATTTTCTAAAACATGTGACTAAAGCTTTATGCACTTACCATTGCTGAAATTTATTTTCCTGTTTAGGAAAATTCAGAATCGGATTCTGCATAAAGGTTTAGGACGCGTCTCTGAAAATTCCTACAGAAATTTCTAACAGTGTTTATATAGGAGAAATTAAATTGTTTGTGGAGACCTGAGAATGAACAAAAAAATCTAGAAGCTCTAAAAAGCATAAGTAATTTTTTTCAGCACTGAGAAACTTTCATATATTCAAAATGTACTTCCAAAAAAATTTAGAAGATCAGATAAAAAAAACTAAAATAATAAATCTAAAAAAAAATGTTAAAAATTAGGCACCTTATGCAGATTCAGATAAAAAAATAACATTCACGATTTTTCCAAAACTCTGCGAATGAAAAAAATGTATTCTATTTCAACTCGGCCTAACCGCAAGATATTAATAGAACTATTTCAAATTCAATACACTTTATGAGGGATCTAAGAGAAACGTTTTCAGGGCTAATGCGTATTATTGACTTCTTCTGCATTTTGTAACAAATTCACCTATCCTTGAACTCACAAATAACATCTTCAGTTGCACCGCAGGAAAATTTCACTGTTAGATCTGAAGCATGCGAAGAAAATTTCACATTTCTGCCCAACAATATTTGAGGCGGTTAAACGACTACGACTAATTTTACATTAATTTCCCAAACCACGTCAGCGTCACGTAACGGCTACCTCTAATTGAAAATTACAAAACTGAGTTATGTTGCACGGCCAATCTGGCATATCATGCAGAATCAGATTATCAGTATTTAATAGCCAACGTTCGAATATTATATCACGCACTAAACTCAAATTGTAAAATTTTTCCACTTTTTTTCTCTTCGTTATTAGTACGAAAATCTCTAGAATGAAATATCAATTAAAGGCTTTTGGAAAAAATCAGTTCCAGCTGAATTTTTAATCTATTAGGTCCTTCACTTCTTCCATAATGTGATTTTTGTTCAAACAATATTATAGCGAATACATTTACAATTTAAAACTACGGAAATTAAAAGTATGAAAATATAGGTATGCATTGCATATACATATAGTTACTGATAACTGTAAACAGTATTTAAATTAACTGAAAATTTGTATTATATTTGAAACTGATTATGTTGAAATAAAAATTTCATATATGAATACTTACCTGAACGAACAAACTCTGTAGACTCAACACATCAAATTCAAACTTCTCTTCTCATTGAGTTTTTAAAATTAAACAGTCTGAGAATCTTAATCCTATGAAATAACACTAGTTGTAAATTGGCTGTGCCTGTGTCACTGAAATTCGATGAGCGTAGACTTATGTATATTATGAAGAAAAGTTTTAATTGAATAAAAATAATTGACTGACACAATTTTGGGAAATTCAATTTTAGATACTTTAGAAAAACTCGGAAACGTAGGATTTCGCTGCTTTATTTTCATACAACTCCAACATTTCTCCATGCGTCAAGTGTACAGTAATCACAACATACAATGCACATGAAAAAACTTCGTTAAATTTTTTGATGATTTAGTCGTTAGCCGATGCATTCATTTTTGTTTCAATAGTTTGAATGAGGGTTGAACACCCATACATAAGCATCGATACTGATTTATACTCGGAACAGGCGGAATCAAAATAATTGTTCCTCAGTTTGATAAAATGGATATTACATTCCAATCTAATGAGATTTCATTAGTGATTCCGTCCGAGACGAGAAATACTGAGCCTGGCTCCCTTTTGCTCTCGCTTTCGCCTCGTTTATTCCTTTTCCCGTCTCGTCCTTCCTCGTTCTCGCCTCGGGTTTTCCGAGAAATGCGACAGATGTGCGCTAGTGAAGAGAGCAGCTCGCGGTAGCATTCTTCTGCTACTCTAACGCGCTAATGCTAATTAGCGTACTTCAATGAATAGTTAAAGTCGAAATATGATTCCATATTATACTTTTTTGTCCATAGCTAATTAATTTGATATTATACACGACATCATTATTACATCCAATATTATGAAGTGAAAATCAACTTTAAAACTTTCCTCGGGATCATCTACTTTTTGTCGCATACCCATCAGGTTTTTAAACTTGATATCTACCTTTAAAGCTGCTGCTAAATGTGTAGCTCCAGTCAGATATTGTTCGAACGCTTCGTCAGTTCTTTTTTTCAGTGAAAAACTTACTTGAATCTTTGAGAACTTTAATAGAACCCGGGAAATTCATGTGAGGATCATATGAATCTTAAGACAAGCGATCATAATACAGCTACTTATAAATGATGAATTATTTGTAAAACATCGAATTTTCGAATTCGATTTTCAACATACATTGTTCCTAAAATGTCTTCAGATACAAAAAAAAAACAGTTTAGAGGAAAGAATTCATGTAACTGATTGTGGGCTCGTCCCGGAAAGAGTTTTCACAGAAAAAACTAAGTGTAAACTTTACCCGGATTTTGGGGTAAAGATTACCTGCACAAAAATTACCCCATGTAGGTAAACTTGACCCGCACATCTCGATATTTTTCTGGTTTTACCCACGCTTGTGGGGAACTTTTGACAGTTCTAACGATTCGGCAAAACAGCCTTTATGAAGCCGCACTTATCCGATTTGCCTGTTACACCAACCATCAGCTAACTTCACTTCAGCGATTCAAAGCTAGTGGCTTCCAATTTTCAAGACGTTGGTGACAACTTTCATGAGAACAAAAGAAAGTTTCTAGCCATCGAGGGTAATATTTGTGTTTTACCAATAATAATAAGGTAAAAATACGAAATGACCTGCAACACTATTTACCCTAAGTTTTTTCTGTGTTGTAAAGAGAAATTTCATAAACGTAACTTTCATGTAATTGAATTAAAAAGCATTGACTTTGAAACATGTTTCACTATCGGCGCAAAAACTGTAGGCATCTGCCTCTGAAGCTTAACAACTCAGTCAACAAAAATGCTAGAGTAATACGTAAATAGTCAGTTGAAAGCTGAAAGTGTTCTGCGTGAATGATCTTGAGAACGTTAATATGAAAATTTGTTGTGCTCTTCATACTGAAAAATGTAAAAAAAAAGTAAGGAGTTCCGGGCACATTCAAGAAGAGTCAAGTTTCGAGCATTATTTCTTATACAAGAGGCAATGAGAAAAATTTGAAGAAATTCTTGAATATGAGGAAAATATGCGTTAATAAATTGCAGTTGACCAATTTGAGATATAATAAAAATTGTTGGTTGAAATTAAAAAATGTACAACAATAGTATCTTCAGTTCTCATGAAGATATTAAAGCGATTCAAACTCCAAACTGTAGCGGATATTTTCAAGCGTTTTTTTTGCTGTAAAAAAAGTGTGAGAAGGCAGCGGGGGCCCTTTTTTTGCTGCTGACCACTGATGCCTTCCTTTGACCCATGCTTCTGAACTCTTGCCCAGACACTGACGCCTCTTCTGACCGGCAGCCAAAAAATGCACGCTCTCTGGTTCCTAACACACACTTGACAACAACAAGAAAATGTCAGAAAATATTGCGATTTACACCAGAAATAAAACAATCACGTCCTTCCGGAAGATTCTAAATAATTACGGAGCTTATCCGTTACAGTTTGGAGCTTGAATCGCTTTAATATCTTGATTAGAACTGATGATAGTATAGTTATTTATTTTTGTAATTTTAAGCAACAATTTTTATTATCTTTCAAACATTTCAACTGCAATTCGTTCAGAAGTATTTTCCTCATATTCATTAATTTTTCCGAACTTTTCCCATTGCCTCGAAAATGTGCCCTAGCTAGTCCTCAAATTTGCAATGTAAACTTACGTCCAAAAGAAATAAGATATCGCGCTCAAAGTTTGGGAAATAAAAGAGGAGACAATAATGTTTACGGATCTGGTCTTTTTTGGTGGAAGTTTTGAAGAAAAAAAAAATCGATACTTTCCCATGTCAACTTACGTCCGCACGGAAGAAGATATCGTGCTGAAAATTTAGCACGCTAAGTAGAAGGCTCGAAGGAAGGCGGCTTTGGTCCTAAATATTTGGAATTGTGAAAAAAGTTTTGTACTAATTTGGAGAAATACCGACCGTGCTCCAGAACACTACAAGAAATTTTCCATTTTGTGCGTGTCTGAAATACGTATCAGCTGTTTCAGAGCAGCACTATCGCAGCAAGCAACTTCGTACTTCCACGGGTCTGTGGGTAAAACAGATTGCATGATACCTTTCTTTGTAAACTTACGTCTACACGGAATGAGATATCGTTTTGAAATTTTCGCACGATCAGTAGAAGGCTCCAAGGAAGTCGGCTTTGGTCCTAAATATTTGAAGTTTTAGAAAAAAGTTTTTGAGAAAAAGAAAATTTTCTACATTACCGATCGGTTTGCCAATTATCCTTCGTGAAGCAGAAATGCATCGTTCAATAGTTATAATTTTCATAAATAAACTTTTTTCTTCCCCCAACTCTGTGCTTTGCCACAAATGGTCATTTACTATTTTTTAATATTTTCGGAAAATTTGTCCGCGATATTCAAACTTTTATTTTTAAATATGGGTAAAAAATATTTATCTCAGGACTGACTCGTTCGGCTGTTATACTCGTTGCATGGCCTTAAGGTTATTTACATGGAACACTTTAATCACCTGTACAGCGATGCATTTATTTGTCTGATTCAACAAAACTTTCATTGATTTGATCATACATTTTTCAGAGTGTGTTGAGAAGTCCATATACAATTATACATATTTCGGTATTGAAAGATTTTTGAGTAAAAAAATTAAAAGAAAAGTTATTTAACCTATAGTTCTACTTTCGATTTCGTATATTCACAGCAATTATTTTTCCAATGAATACATCTTGCTGGACCTAGAAATAATTTATTACTGGGGAGAAAGGGGCTCTATTACATCAAAATTCAGCGAAAATCGAGGGGAATATCTGTGAAGAGAAAGACACTAGCAAAGGTCCACTCAGAAACTTTATTGCGTTAAGACTAAAGAGATTAGTCGCCTGTTCACGACCAAACCCTTCTTGGTGCCATTTCTATTCAGTGCAGTTT
Organism: Andricus quercusramuli; assembly: GCA_932178445.1. Classification (NCBI taxonomy): domain Eukaryota; kingdom Metazoa; phylum Arthropoda; class Insecta; order Hymenoptera; family Cynipidae; genus Andricus; species Andricus quercusramuli. Next base: position 28,763 of record CAKNXH010054575.1, read on the forward strand.
GGCCGGCCCCCATCAAGAGCCAAACTTAGCCGCACGTGTTTTCCGCACACATTGCACCCTCTATTACGCGCCGACCCTGCTGTTAGGTACTTAATTGAACTGCAATTTTCAGCATTGCAGAAGATTCTCGAATGACAGTTGAGGCACGGGCTACTCGAATTCTGATTGAAGCCGCTGTGCTCAACCAATTTCACCTTCTATTGAATTTGATTGGCATGAGTTGGCAGGATATTCCAATAACTAATGAACAGATAAAAAATCGCGAAAATCAATCACCTAATGTTTGAATAATTTTATTTCTAAAAATTGTTGTAATAAAGAACTACCATACTTTTTAATAAAAATATTCATATTTTAAATGTTGGCCCTATATTTTTGGTATCCGTGTGTTGATTCTGGGAAAACGATTATCCTGTCATGTGGCGTCACTTCTAGTCTTAGAAGATTTAGAGCTCTGTATCTGCAAAAATATTCCAAATTGTTAATTTTTTGGAAAAATTAAGGCAATAAGGACAACAGTTTTTGGAATTATGAATTATATTAGGAATTCTACGCGAATTACAAGGAACATGAAGAAAAATTGTAAGTAATATACCTTACGTAGTGTACTTACATTAACACAATTTATAGTACACCAATGATACGAACTTAAGTAAAAGAAATGGACGCATGTGTTTAGAGAGATGTCAATGACCATCTTATGTTGCTTGCCATATCGTTGCTTTCTCCTGTGCGATTCAGTTGTCCTAAAAAGTATATATATAATTTTTAAATAATGCCATACAAGATTTTCAAAGTTTATTACATTATTATTTGATGTATAGTATACATACCAGACTCCAAATGTTGTTCAGATTTTTCGGTGGTCTCGGCAACGGAGGAATGAAAGCTTGATTTATATTCTTATGGGCTCATATTTTCTGCATTTTAGGGGAAGCCCGGGCAAAATGGGTATGTTAAGGAAAGTTGTTAAATAACAAGTCAAATATTGCAATTAGGAACAGTTTTTATTGCAAATATTTTCAGTTCACAATTAAGTTTTATGAAAACAATGATAGAAAACCCAAATTTATTTATTAAAATCCATTGTATTAACTTGTTTCAAATAATATTTTGTATTCTTTTTGCCCGGCCCCTCCGGGTAAGACGAATATCATAGGCGGGCAAGACGAATACCACAGGACGATATAGCGAATCAGGAATCACATCAATTAAGGTTTTAGTCATCGCAATCAAAACAGTGAAAGCTTCCGAACCCAGAATAGGAAGTGCACATTGCATGTGCCCATTGTTGACATTGGTTGCATTGAATCCAATCTTCTTGCACTGGTTCAGTGAAGTCGTCACCGCAAACTAAGCATACGAATTTACTATTCTCATTAGTTTCGACATTTGTCTTCCGTTTTTTTGCCCTGCTTCGACCAGCTTTGCTCGCACCAGTTTTTCTTGAACTATCCCTCTTCGCACTTGTCCTTGATCCTACCTTCCTCTTGTCTGTCAACTCCTTTATCTTAGTCTGTTTTAGTTGTTTTTTGCTAAATTTCAAGTCTTCTTCATTTTTAACTGGCGTCGACGTAAGAACTTCAGCCCTTTGGCTCCTGTTTTTTCTTGTTGTTTTTGCTGCAGCCATTTTAGGGAAGGGTCTAACGTCAAAAGGAGAGTAGTTTTCGGAGACGCTTTTATGCCTAGGTGGAGTCAGCATTTTGTTTTGATCAAAGGTCGATCCGTCATCGTTGCAGGGGCATAATCTTCGTCGTTGAACACATACCGATCATATGGCTAAAGGCCTGGCTTCTTAAACCCCTGTACTGCATTTTGAACCGATGCACCTTTGGCATATGTTCCTGCGAAAAGTTTCGCAATGTCGAACTGATTAATGATTCTTCCAGGGTGAATCTTTTGAAAAGTGCTCAACTCTTGCTCAAAATATTTCTTTTTCGGCCCGTAAACTGCAACATCGAGAGGCTGCATTTTATTTGTGGTGTTCGGCGCAAAGGAGACAAAGATAATGTGGTTCTTGGCTGCATATTCTAGTGCTGAATAATATTTATGAGCATGGTGGTTGTCCAGCATTAATAATACTTTTCTATCTTTTGTTGGTCGTACCTTTTCAACAAAAAATTGCAGCCACGATAGAAAAGTTGGGCCGTTTATCCAACCGTTATCAGAAACACTAGCTTCTGAAGCAGGAGGTGCTCCATCCAGTAGACGTTCGTTCATTCTCTTTCGCGCAAATACGAAAAATGGTGGAACATATGAACCAGCAGCATTACAACAGCAAATTACTGTAGTAAGTTGGCCTTTTTCAGAACTACTGATGACTCCAACCTGCCGCTTCCCCTTAGTTGATGAAATTTTTGGTGGTTTGCTACTTGAAGTACGTATTCCAGTCTCATCCATGTTATAAAAAGATGTAGCGTCAATATTATTTTTGTGTATCTGCTCCCATAAAAGGTCGTAGAACCGATTAACCTGCGGTCGGTTAAATCCTCGGGCGCTAGCAATGGAGGTAGGTTCTGGTGCTCGGAGAACTATGTTCGGATGTCTCCGCTTAAAGCCTAAAAACCAGTCATCACCAGCCAATCCATTTTTAAAAGGGTGCGGAATATCATTCAATGTTGCATATTCATACACTTATTTCAGAAAATCCCTACGAGACACTCCGAAAAAAAGTTCATCCATTTTTTTCGAATAGACGCCTAAATCTTCTTCTTGCTCTATTGTAAAAACAGGGGTGAATATTCCTAACTTCTTCTCTGTTTTTCCAGACTTCACATATCTGTATAAAGTAGCGAAAGGAATGCAATATTTCTTTGCCGTTGACTTGATGGAGCTTCCTTCTTGCACCTCGTTAATTGCATTATTCATACTATTTTCCGATCATTTCGCTCGATTCATCTTTCGCAAATATTTATACACCATCTGTAAAAAAGAAGGAACTTCTAAACATCCGGGCAAAAAGGATACCTTATTCTTTTTGCCCAATTCATTTTGCCCGGATCGACATTTTAGTATAAAAGTCGACGCCAAGAGATGTTAACACATGATAATCAATAACCTTTTTACAATTAAAATGCTGAATTTAATAGTAAGTTTAGGAAGTAACATTCTTAGGATTTGTTAAACGACATTAAAGAAAAAAAATAAGTACAAACCTTGCTGAAAATCGTACCGAAACATCGAAATTTCTAAATTTGTTCCACAACGGCGTAATTCCGATTGTTATAACTGACCAGCAGTTTTCTATCATTCACGCTCCAATTAACTGTCGATAAAAAAGAGTAACATGGCGCCATCTATTATCACTTCGAAAAAATAGCTCAAATTCGTTTTGTCCGGGGTATTCAAATTGCCCGTGCTTTCTCCATATTACTTCCTGCAAAAAATTGTTTATTGAGCTTTTTAGCTAATTTTTTTATATTACAATAGAACACAATTGATAATATGAATACCTGACTGAAAGTGTGACACACTTTGCTGACTGTTATCAAAATAAGACGAGTCACTTATCGATTCTTTGGATAAGTCGATAACATCAGTCGACGTATGTAGATTCTTCTTGGTCACTGTACTTTGTTGTTTGATGGACATTGGCACTCGCACCTCTGAATTTGCAAAAGATGTGGAATGCACTTTTGCCTTTTTTATAGTTTGGTACTTCCTTTTGTTAAAAGCACACTTGTTTATATACTTATTAAAAGTGGTCCT